>APFE031724444.1:139116-342531 GCA_000404065.3 Pinus taeda
TGTATTTGATAATGCTTCTTATTTTTCGGGTAACTCTATGATTGATTTTGCTGTTAAAAGAGGATTCAAGTTAAAGTATTCTGCTAATTACTATCCTCAAGGTAATGGTTTGGCAGAATCCACCAACAAGAATCTCATCAAAATTATTAAACGAACAATCGAACAGAATCATAGGAATTGGCATAAAACATTGGTCTTTGCATTATGGGCTGATAGGATTACTCAAAAGGCTTCTATAGGAACCTCCCCGTTCAATCTTGTATATGGGAAAGAAGCAATATTACCTACAAATCTTGTCCTACCCTCTTTAGCCCTCGTGCAATTCATCGAACAAACTCCTTCCTCTTCAATTCAGCTCAGATGTGATCAAATCCTTAAGCTAGAAGAAGAAAGAGACAAGGCCAAGGATACTCATGCCAGGCATCAGCAAATCATAAAAGCAGCTTTTGATTCAGCCTCATCAGGATCAAAAGAATTCCAAGTTGGTGATCTAGTTCTGAAATGGGATAAAGCCCATGAGGACAAAGGTAAACATACCAAGCTCCAAAAGTTGTGGCTTGGACCATTTCAGATTTGTGAGAAAATAGGCCATTCAACCTTTCTATTGCAAGACTTAACAGGTATGAGGGAGTCTCTCCCTGTAAATGGCCTAATCCTTAAAAAATTCTTCAATTGAGGAGGTAACCCCTTCTCCCTTTATTTTCATAGGATTTTCTTTTTAGCTTATAGATTTTTAGCAAATAAAGTTGAAAGGCATATCCTATTGGCCCTTTACTATGTTTTACTAGTTGTCTTATAGAATTATCATCGGTACTTTCTTTCAAACAATGGAATTTTCAACCAAAAAAGAATAATGTTTGGGAAATTAGATGTCATTTGTATCTAGAAATCGCAGATTAACTTTGATTAATTCCTTTTTAGAATATGAAAGTACTATATAGTTATTTCTGTTTTCAAATTCGCCCCAAATGGTCATTGATATCAGGAATAGAAGCCAATTCAACATCAGCATCTTTAACTCCCAATTGTCATCCATTAATTCTCAAAAAATGTTTGTCCACCCCATTCAGTATTAAAAGGTGATGATTTCAGAGTGTAATTCTAAAATATAAAGATATTAAAGATAAGAGGTTCTTATCATAAGCCTGCTACCACGTTCATAGGGAAAATAGCTTAGGCTACATTTACCCATACTGTCTACCAAACAAGGGTAATGGCTTGAAATTTCAAGACAAGGAGTCTCATCACGAGCTGGCTTGTTCAGTAGACTACTACCAGTGGTGGCATTGTCAACAGCTGCCACCAAACCAGGACAATGCTTTTTCTTATACAAAAATTTTAGAAAATAAAAATTGAACAAAATATGAAATATGTTTAAATTCATTCTAATAATCACAATCTTGATGAATGGACAATGACATCCAAATGGTTAAAAGGTATCCCTGTCGAAACTATAAACGTTTGCTGGCAGCAGAGGCTCTACCTATGACAAGCGAGTATAATATAAAAGCTGATTTGGAGAAGCCCCCTATTTCTATTATTTATAAACCAAGCAAGGCCTATTTGAAACCTTAAATGTATCAATTCTAAACAATGTTCAAAAGGAGGAAAAAATCGAAGTTATTTCTGTAATATTCGGGATACATAGATAACTAGTTATATCAGAATTTTCCTTATGGTTGAAACTCTATTCCAAAAATTTTAAGTACTTTTGACTTTTCCAGAGATAACTGGTTCTCCCAGTGAATCGCCAATTGTTGTTCCTTGCAAAACAACCCCCCATTTCATCTTTATCATTATTCACAAGACCATTAAAATATGAAATGGGTCCCTTTCAAAATAAAATTGATGTCAATAATCCTTACTTTATGAAATTCCAATAAATCCAAGATAAGCAATATCCCTTTGAAATATTGGAAATAAAGCAAAAATGTATGCATCAAGAAATCAAAAGGCCAAGCCCCGACCCGATAAAGCTATCGGCGATATCGGCCATTGGCATTCCCTTGTGCATCACTATTGCGCCCATCGGCCAAAGCCCCGACCCGATATCGGCAATCGGCCCCTTTCTTGAGCACCATTATCATGCCTATCGATGAAGTCCCGACCCGATAAAGCCATCGGCGATATCGGTGATCGGCGGTTCCTTTCGTATGTCAAGAATTGCTCATAGACGTTTCCCCGACCCGATATCGGCAATCGGCGATCGGTGTTTTCCCCTTGCCAAAACCTCAATGCGCATAAGCCTTTCCCCGACCCGATATTGGCGATCGGCGATCGGCGTCGTTTGAAACATTGTTAAAACTATCCTCGCGCCCCTCCCTGATCCGATGAGATAAGGCACAGTTCTCCAGAAGAAGCCGTTAGAATGATTGGAAAGCTCAGATTAATGACAATTAAGGCATAATCATTCCCGCTCGGCCGCCGGTACGCCCATTGCATGATTCATAAGATCTTTAGGCGAATATTGCACTAATAAGCATTTATAAGGTGGCAGGTCCTATACGGCCCCTTAATGAATCCATCCTTTCAAATCTGCCAATAGATCATATCAGCGCTGTTTTAATAAAGGCAAAGTATATCGACGTTTCTTCTTATTTTACTCTCAGTTGCGAGTTTTATTATTATCTTAGTATTACG
The DNA here is from genome assembly GCA_000404065.3 of Pinus taeda. Taxonomy (NCBI): domain Eukaryota; kingdom Viridiplantae; phylum Streptophyta; class Pinopsida; order Pinales; family Pinaceae; genus Pinus; species Pinus taeda. The sequence goes on from APFE031724444.1 coordinate 141,757, forward strand.
CCAAGAACCACCCTTCTGTGCAGATTACAGATTTGTCAAAGCAATTCAGGCATTATGGGAAAGAAGCAGAAGAAGGCTGCAGGCGCTATTGAATCACCATCCACGCCGCAACTAATAATAAACAGTAAGAAGGGATTGATATCAGATACAACATGCGCGGGACTCGCCAGAACTACCTGGCAAGGAACTTATGATTTGCTGGAAGCTGAGAAGCCTAAGCAGGTGGTAGAAGAAGCAACTGCAGATTCTACCAAGAGATCAGAGTGCACTCTCAAGGACTTGGCCGACTCTTTCCTACATAGGATAGCGGCAAGAGAGCAAATGCTTCCATACACCGCTGTTATCAAATGGGCAATTGAAGAAATTCCTATCAAAGACAGAACCTTCATTGCAAAAGATGGAAGGATTTTTGGGTCCTTCAAGCCAGAGGATTTGAGGCAAATGTATTATTTGCCTATGCCTGAGAAGGTTTACAATAAGGCATTTCTGGAGAAGTTCGCGAGTGAGAATGAAACTGAGTCTGAGCCTATCAAGGATTGGAGGCAGAATCCAGCTAAACACAAGCATGAAGCCTCCGATAAGTACTCAGTCGACTCCTTGTGTTCACCCTATTGCTATGCTGCTATAATGATGTGTAGATTATGGGGTCTGCATGATTCCGCCAATTTTACTATCGAAATGGTCCCCCTCATGGAGGCGGCAATCAACAGTTGGATTATGGATTGGGCCACCATCCTTTCAGATAAGCTCGCCCTAGCCATCCAAGAATATAGGAATAAGACCAGAGTTAGTGAAAGGATAATCCCCCCATTCTATTACAGTGCTTATATTTTGGATACCTTGTGTTTTAATTCCGAATTTCCCATTCTCGGTTGGAGGTGGACCGCACAGGACCCCTCTCCCATATATATTTACCATCGTAAGATGTGGAAGTCGTCTCATAAAGCTTACTTGTACCATATCTGTAACGGTTTCATGATTCCTATTCATTATGCCATTTTTAATAAGCCCATTCCAAGGATTTCTTACTTAACCTCTTTTGACCTGCCATCAGTAGGTATCTGGTTTGGTGAAGAACATTTTACGTATGTTAGAGTTTTTGGTAGTGAAGCCAACCCCCATGTCCTTCGCTTATATGTTCCTGATAAATTGTTAGCCCGGGAAATTGCCTACCAACTCTCAGCTAAGAGTACCACACAGACTCTTAGGAACAAGCAAAAAAGGGGCTGGCCAACTTTTCCTTTCAGATGCGGGGTTTTCACCCTGCATGATTTAAAACATGCAGAAAAGGAAGCCATGAAAATTCAAGCCCTACATCTTCCCATACTCCCGAACAGAGCATATGACCCCAGGAAATATGCATACGCCGCTCTTGAACATGCCAAATTATCAACATTTGAGCATAAAGAGGACATTTTTGATGATATCTTTTGCTCAGCAGAATCAATTGGTCATGCCAGAGAGCTTGCTAAAACAAGGTATAATGACGAAGGGTTATCTGAGTTCAATAGGCTCAGGCAGCAGAGGTTGCAAACTCTGCCCCTGGACTTAATAATGCCGACCCAAGCGTCATCTTCAAGCGAGCCTGGTAAGCAACGTCAGAAAGAACCCCCTGCTACAATGAAAACCAAAGCTAATGAGCAGGAGGAACAATTGAAGAAAAACCAAGAGGATAATCTGAGGAAAGAGCAGGCAGAGCGTTCAGCTAAAGAAAAAGAAGAACTCTTAAAACGAGAGCAAGCAGAACGCTTAAGAAAAGAAAAAGAAGATAGATTAAGGAAGGAAGAGGAAGACAGACTAAGAAGGGAGCAGGCAGAAATCCAGCAGAATGAACAGGAACGGCAAGAGAAGGAGAAACAAGAACAACTGCTCAAGGAGTTGCAATCCAAGCAAAATGCCCCCGATACTAATAAGGGTACTGATACAAACCCCGAGCTGCAAAAGGAATGGCAGCATTTTAGTACCATTATCGGCGGAACTAAGGATTCACAGAATACCGAGACTCCTAAGAGCAGCGGCATACAGAAGGAAGGTTCATCCCAGGTTTTGAGCACAACCACCGGCCCACCCAAAATTATGAATGTAGAGATAATTCCAAAAGGTCCTAGTGACCAAATCACCCTCCTGGTAGAAGACATTCCTCCACTGAACGTCTTCTACAGCCCTAAGCATAAAGCAGTAGTAAAGAGATCAAGGAAAAGGCAGAGGCTTGATCAACCTCCCCTCTTTCCTGAGCAATCATTAACAGGCAATATAGTCTGGAGAGAGAAATTTTATCCCTCTGATGACCTGACCAAGTTGTCACAATATGCGGGAGCTTATTCGGCTGCCACTATTGACAAAGCCTCAGAGGTATCAGTTCTCTTAAAGACAAAGGACCAGGAGATTTTGACTCTTCAAACGGAATTAACAGATATTAGACAAAGAATAATGCAAGCTGAGCAGCAATCAACAGAACACCAGCAAGAAACAATGCGCATAAGTGAGCAGCTATCGGAACAACAGAAAATCAATAGCGAATTGATGCAACAATGGCAGGAGGAGAAACAGTCGATCACTCAGGCAGCCATCCAAAGACAGAGCGAGTTGACAGAGGCATTGGAGCAGCTAAAGGCAGCAAATGAGCAATCTTTAAAAGCTAAAGATGAATATATTGCTCAAATCACAGCACAGTTGGAAGCCACCAAGGGAGATGCGCAAATACAAGAATTCAAAAAAGAAGCAATGATAATCAATAAAGCACTTATATCGCAAGTTAAACTCTTGGCACAATCCCTTTCTCAGGCAGAACCACTCTGTGAGTTGGCAACGACTGTAAGCGACCAGGTAGAAAAGATTAGGGCAGAGTATAATCAAGCCGAAGAAGATATCTCAAACTATCTTGAATGGCAAGATTCAAAGTCAGGTAAGCAAGCCGATTTACCTCGGATATCGGAAGTCCATAAAAATATATTGTTTACAGAATGGCAGACACAAATACTAAAAGCAGAAAGAGCAGCATCAAGATGTACATTAACCGCTGGTAATTTGGCCGATCTAGTAAATGATACTCTAGATTTGGCCAATATTGCTTCCCAATGCACACCTGGCAAAATTACTACTACATATACATTGGAACAAACATGCTACCCTGAGTTAGAGAACAGAGCAAGGTTGATTACCGCGGTTAATTCTTTAGACATAGATGCATATTGGCGGTTTCTAATCAAGCCGCATGAACAAAGATCTGCTCTTAAGTGCCTAACCGATGCCGTGCAATACATGATCCCCGAGATCCAGGACTCCACTTATGCTGCCCAGCTCAGTTCTAGGCTCAACAAACCTCCTGAAGTTGAGCCAATGCTCGCTATCAATAAACTCAGGTACAAGGGAAAGCAGCCGACAGAGTGATTCATCGTCCAGCTCCTCCGATCGCCAGCAAAATAGGAATTAGAATTTATTGACATCAGCTTAGTTAGCTTTTCTGTTTTGATAGATATTTTAGATTAGCATAGTATTTATAGACCCTTTCATGCATTTAGAAAGGGTCGTAAAATTTTGTATAAGACTTAACAGACTAAAGTTTGCACTACTGTGCTTCAACCTCTATTCTTTTATGAAACTTGACCACCTGCTTTTATTTTAATGGAGAAGTTTCTTGATTCAATTGTGCACTATTGTCGTTGATTCAAAGATTGTTATGCGTTGAAGTAGAAGTCATACATAGCGATTCATATCGGGAGTGGCTTACAATTCAAATGGTATTTTTATCTTTTGTTTGAATTCATTCTGCGTATTTGATTTCACTGTGTAATCATTTTCTGCTATCATTAGCTGTATGCATGTGTAATAACAGGAAATCTTGCTCATACCACTATTGGATGTTCATATGATGTGCCTTATTTTTTTAATCATGTATGCATTAATGGTATGAACCTTTAAAGCTTTGTAGTATTGCTTTAATCATTGTATCTAACTATTTAGGTATAGTAATCTTGAATGATTTAATATCTGTGTTTTGAGAATGCGGTTATCTATATAATTGTATTTTTAAGATATAGAACATCAAAAGCTACGCTTTAGAAGTTCAATTAGATTCCCGGGATAGTTTTAGTCATTCACCTATCGCTACTGTTATTTACAAAGTATTCATTCATCCCATTTATCTATTGCTGGAAACTGGTCCCCTTATCCCCAGTCGGAGCCACTACACCAAACGGAAAAGGAGCTGCACTAAGGTCCGGACCGGGTGGTTTCCCCCAATGTCGATGCAACGATTTTCGAGGCATCAACAACTGGTTAGGGCACCCATGTGCTACAACAACCCTCAAACAATCACCCAAAAAAACCCTCAAATATTGCAGCCTTATCAAGGAAGGTTCTCCTCCATACGTGTCATTGTTTTGGGAACTTTTCAGCACAAGATGCCTCCATGCTATCCCTATTTTAGTTAGGCAAGGCATGTGGTTGACCACAAGCACTTGTTGTCACCTATAGCCAACTAAACTAGTGTTACCCTTACCTTGAAGTTTCCCACACAAACCTGTGTGCTCCCTTCTTCAAAATCGGCCTGACTATAGCATAGAACAACCCTTCACGTAGTCACCAAGAGGCTCCAACAACCTTAAAACACCCATGCTGTCCCTACCTTCTTTGCTAGCTAGTTCAGAGATATTCCTCCTCTCCAACGAGTTTTCACTTTTGGATTAGGGCTAACCGCGTCTTAGATCTAGGTCACGCATAAAGCTGCTAGGGTATCATCTAGGACTGTGTTATGAACATCCTCTAGGACAACGTTCATCCCTTAGAGATTATTCTTTCCACTAAGACCCAAAACAAGTGAAGAAGAAGAAATCTCAAGAGAGTTGTGTGTGCAAATGACTTGCCAAGCACTTGTATTTATACCAAAACGTGGAGCGCAAGTGGGGGCAATGTATTTTCTCACCGACCTTGACAAATTGTCCCATAACACAAATAAATTCATATCTCCATGAATACTTATCAAAATCAAATGATCTTTAGATCAATCCTACACTTCTCGATGGTAGGAGTCCAAGAAAAATATCAGCTGCCATAAATGAGGTAACCCACATGGAATTTTGCCCTAGTTGCCAATTTTAATATTTGGAGATTGTTGATGTAGGCCACTAGTTCCTTCTGATCATCATAACATTTCTCCCTCATAGTCTCCATGCTCAGGTGGAGATTATTCAATTGTGCCGAAATGGAGTCCAAGGTGGTTGGAGCCTCTACGTGACCAGGGGAGCGAACTAGGAACATGGCTTCCTCTGCATTAGAATGGCATCTCTCGATAGACTCTGAGCCCAAACTGGGCACCCCCTACTATGGACGATTATCCATGAGGTTACCAACACCACCTCTACGAGAGTGCCCTCTCTGTCCCAACATACAACCGACACCACCACCACCCATTGCATCACCATAGGGACGAATCTGGCTGCCTTGTGCAACCCACCGCACAAGCCTAATATGACGTGCTGCTAAAATTATCATATCCCTCTCCACTATTTTCTAGAGAACTAGGGAGTGTGTTACCAATCTCAGGAGTGAACAGGCCACTCCAGGGAAAGAACTAGGACCCCAATTCTCCGATGCACTACCTCTCCAAAGGCGAAACCCCTCTCCAGAGATAGAACCAGAGTGAGCAAGGGGAAACGAATGCACACCAACCTGTTGAAGCCCCGAAAATTGGGTCAGCAACAAGGGGGATACCCGCCTGGTCCGGACCTTGGTTGGCAGCTCCTTTTCCGTTTGGTATAGCGGGTCCGACTGGCGATATGGGACCAGTTTCCCAATTTATGAGTATGTGTGTGTAGAATATGATATCTCTGATCTAACAGTTCCTAATTAAGATGCTCTAATTCTAATTCTAATCTAATGATATGCAATTGTATTCTACTAAAACAGAAATATCTAAATCTATACTAACTCGGGGTATAATCTTTCTACTGTGCGATCTAAAATGATTTCAAATAACAGTCAGTAATAAAGATCATTCAACTGTTATAAGACTCGAATTCAATATAGATAAACCACTTCTCATAAAAAGTTAGGCGAAACAGTTGTGAAAAACATATCACACAGTAAGCTACTCATATATTAAGCACAAATAAATAGAAATCACCATACAAAAGTGCCAAATGATAACTCAAGCATTCACACATTAATATATAAACAACTGAACTTGAATATCACTCTAACACAAAAGATAGAAATAGTTAAGAGATAGAAGTACTATTTATAACTAGTTCTACTCATGAGCTTCAAGCGATAATGATTTATCTCTTCTTAATCCAAAGTCTACTAAGAGTACAGAAGTGCAACATTAGTAGCAGATATCAAATGCAAAAATCAATAAATCATGTTCCATTCATTCATCAAAACCTCCTCGGATGGTGCAAAATTGCATGTTCTGAGGACAAGTTTTTGATAAATTTCTGGACCCTTCTCTAAATGCATGAGAAGGGTTTAAATACTACTAACTACATCTAAAAATAACTTATTTACAAAAATTTAGGATATGGTTTAAGTGACCGTCCTTTCTATAGGCAAAAATAAAGCAGAACTATTTCTAAAATTAAATCTAAAACTAACTATTTCTGTATTTGCTCCTTAACATCGCAAGCCTTCAACATTTACTTTAGAAGAGTCGTTTGGCCGACCTCAACCTTTAATTGTCCTGTGAAAATGGAATCAGCAAGAGTTGGTGCCATCTTTTCGGCAGAATTGATGATGCTCTTGAGAGTCATACACTGGCTGTGTGGTTTCACTAAATAAGCCCAGTAAGAATCCCAATTCAACTTAGTTAATCGTTGAATGGATTTTTCCTTTTCTTGTGCCTTATGTTTCTAGTCTGCTTGCAGCTGTTGTACCTTTGGTAGATAACCTGGATTTGTTTCTGATATTAGATTTGCTTTATGCAAGTTCTCATTTATACAATCAATAAGAATGTTTGCTGCTGTAGATGCTTCCTCTGCTGCTTGCTCAACTTCCCTGATCTGTGTATCCCATCTGTTAAAGAGAATTTCTTTATGATTATCATTTATTATTGGTGCGCCTGCTCTTTTTCCCTCCTCTGTTTCTTGCCAAGCCAAATATTTGGTAACTCGTCTATCAAGTAAATCATAGTCATGCCATAGATCTACGACTTGATTACTGATTGTATCACTTATTTCACAATATGAGTTCCATTGTGTTACTCTTTGGCCAAATGTTTCCTATTACTGTAGAAGTTGGTCGTTCAAGGAAATCGATTCTGTGATGAATTCTGTGAGCTTGGGATCATCCTTGTGCATTTCCTGTATATCCTGTAATTGCTTTTCTTTCTGAGCCAAACTGTTTTGGTAGTTTACCCGCATCCGCTGGAATTCTTGTTGTAGTCTTTCAAGCATTTGTTTTGCTTCGTTGTTGGCATTGGCTTGTTGCAGCTGTTGCTACAAAATTTGTATCATATCTTCCTTTTCATTCAGCAAGTGTTGTACCTCAGCTGTTTTATCAATAGTTGTAGAAGCATAAGCTCCTGCGATTTGAGATAATTTAGTGATATTTTCAGTTGGATCAGTAGTAGGATCTTGCCATAATACATCCAATTGTTCTGCATCATGAGGGATCGCGCTATCCAATTTCCTCTTTTTCCTTTGTTTTCTTACTACCGCCTTATGTTGTGGACTGTAAAATATATCAAGAGGTGGAATTTATTCTATCTTGAGTATGAGTTCAGAGGAGGGGGTGATAGGAATGTGTTCCATATCTAAGACATTATCAATTGTTCCCGTGACCATATCTTCTGTTTCCTTTTCATTACTTGTAGCTGTCTTTGTGCTTTGTCCTTCAAGATTGATTAGATCATTGAAGGTCTCCCATTCCTTGTCTAGCTTGGTTCTATTGGATGGTGGCTGACCGATGAGAGGGGGAGGATCTACCTGCGGAGAGGTTAACACTAGTTGTTGTGTAGGGTCTTTTGATTGGGCAGTATCCTTTACTGTCCCTTCACTTTTTCCATGGTCACTTTCGGATTTTTTGGAATGCTCTGATGTTTCTTTCTCAGACTTGGATTTAGACCTATCTGTACCAAAACTTTCACTGAGGCTAATGCTTGGGGTTGGTTCCCTTACGGGTTTTAAGCATAGCTTTTCCAAAGGAATACTAGCTAATCTTCTTTCCCTATATGTTTTGAACTGCTGAAAATCTACCGGAGAGAGTCGCATTTGAGTCGAGTGCAGGATTTCTTCAAGTGTGCTTTTCTGTTGGAATATATCATCAAAACGATCTCCTTCTTTAGCAAAGACCTTTATTTTGACTGCGATAGTGAAATTCTTTGCAATGTCATAAGGGTCGAACGACCTTTTTTGGAACTTGAACAATTGTAGACACATTATGTTACTTACTTCCTTGAATGCATGGCCTACATCAAATAATGAAAAGGCTCCACAGGCTACAGGAAACTGTGGCAAAATAGCCTTCTTTTTGTCTTTCAAATCCTTAGCCAAACCCCCTTCTGAACAGGTTTGATAAGCGATTTCTTATGCCATGAGTTTGTCGAGAGCATACAAAGGTAGGATGTGAGGGGAAACGTCACTCCCGAACACCCTGACATATGTGAACAATTCTTCTCCAAACCATCTCGCGACCATGAGTGTATCTGCCTCTGCTTCGGGGGAACATCTCAGAGCATCTTTGTTGTATAAAATTTTGTACAGTGGTAACATAACTTCATGACAAATTTTGTAGAAAAATGGAGGGAATCTAGAATCCCACAATTCTTTGTGATAAACATGAATAGGTAAAGGGTCTTGATTTGCCCATTTCCATCCCATTACAGGAAACTTTGAAACACAGCAAATTGCATCCATTATATATGCCAATAAGTAAAATGGGGGATAAATTCTCTCAGAAACAGTTCTTTTACCAGTAGTTGACAATGGAAGTGGCTAAGTTATCTGACAGTATTCTAGACTAATCAATAATAGTAGAATTAACAATGACATCCAACAATGGTAGCCATTCAGATGAGAATTTATTAATGTCTGGTCTCCCATAAAGTCTACAGAGCATAGCAGCAACAAAACAGTATGGGCAGGTGAGAGAACCACTACTATACATACCGTTTTTATCCTTTTTCAGCGGATCATCTCTCCTTGACCAATCTTTAGTACATTCTACCAGGCCTTCATTTTCCTTGAAAAACTTCTCTCTGAACTATTTGTTATAAATTGCCTATGGCTCTGGAAAATGATACATAAGTTTCAAATCTTGTTGAGCGAACAAACCGATAAGTCCTTGACCTTGAGTCTTAAACTATCTGTTTTTAATGTCCGTGTTGTCTCGTACCCATTTAACCATGTTTGTATAGGGGAGAATTTTGGGCCTTGCCACTATTCGGTGCAAGAACGAATAGGCTAAATCCGTGACTGATTCTTTGAAGGACCGCTGAGAACCAGCAGAAGCCGTAACCTCCATCACCTTGGGATTCTCTTCCTCAAGCAGATTATACATGCCTTCCCAAGTGGAAATACTCGCTTCTCTATTACAGGCGGTGTTTGTGTATAAGGGCACCATTTCTTTATCTTCAGACATCGGAGCCTTGCCTTTGTTCCCCATAGTATCTTGTATAATTCTTTGTATATTTATCTGTTCTTCGTTCCTGCAGTTTACAATTGAGGTGAGAGTAATGGTAAGGGACTAGGACGGAAAGCTTTAAATGCCGAAGACATGCAAAAATATACCACCTTACGTGAACTAGCTCTTTGATAAACACAAAACCATATTCCATTAACAACTAGCAACTACCTCATTAATTAGCATTAAAGTGCATAAACAGGTTTTTTTTTATGGAAAAAGTCTTTCTCGAATAATGAGCCTGAAAATCTGCGATGGGGCGATTTTGCAATTTGCTTCGCAATATCGCAGATCGCATTATCGTGAAATCACAATATCGCATTATCGCATAATCGTAGTGTGTGTATCTTTTGTTAATGTATTTCTTGCGAGATGCGATTTTGCAATATGCGCCATCGCATATCGGCTTTTTATGCGATTGTTGAGCTTAGGTATGTATTAAGACATGCGATGCGATATATGTTTTTAATAAGTGATCTCGCATCGCGATCTCGCAATTTTAGAGTTTTGGCTTGTAAGAAGGCATCTCGTTATCCTTTTTGCGATGCAATATTCTTTAAGGAGTGATTTTATCTCTTCTCATCATGAAACTTAAGCTTTTTAAGTTTTTCAAAGGTATTTTCCTAAGTTTATGATGGTAAGTTTTATCAGAAAGAAAATGATATGATTCATTTTTTGAATTTTTTGACTAAGGGTCCCCATTTATTTAGTATTAGTAATAATACTAAATAAGAAGGGGGGTTGTTGGTGGCTACAACAATTGTCGATTCACTTCAAAAAACCAGTTATCTCCGTCTTTCTTTTGAATTTTCTAAACTTCCAAAATAGAAAATTTTCCAGAAAGTTAAACTTTATTATAGAAAGATAAAGTACATTATGCTTTAACCTGTCAATGATATTTTGTTTCAACTATTTTCAACTTTGATTATTTGCTTCCTCAAGCTAGTCCTTGTATTTACATCAGTCATTACTTGGTTTGTAAAGATAAAACAAAGTCTTCTCTATAAACCAGTTTTAAATATGCTCATTTGTCATAGGTAGAGCCTCTGCTGCCAGCAGGCGTCTATAGCCTCGACAGGGTTACTTGTTACCCAACAATGATCCTTTATCCTGCTTAAAGAAACCTACAATTGCCAAAGAAGAATCCACCTCCACACTTATTGCTTTGATTTTCTTTTACTCTTAAAGAACAATGTCTTGGTTTGATTGCCAATTTATGACACAGTCATTCACTTGATTTATAACCTCGCTAAACAAGATGGCTCGTGATGAGACTCCTTGTCTTTTGATTGCAACAATATTGAGCCATTGCCCTGTTGTGGTATGCAGTATTGGCAAAGTAAGCGAGTTATAATATATGTGATTATGATAAGCGGACTTATGATGAGACCTCTCACTCTTTAAGATAAAGTGTATCTTTGGATTGTTCCTCTGAAAGTTGTGATTTCCTTAGTAGGGAGGAAGTCATTGTTTCCTTAAGATAGCTCTGGACGACAATAGTAGAGTCTTTTGGAAAGAGCTATTCTACATAGAATATTTATTTTGTTATTGATACCTTTCATTATACTGATACAAAACAATTTCTGACTAAAGGTCATTTTCATCGAATTCTTTATAGATGAAACTAGTAACATTTCTAGGCTAGAGTCTTTAACTGTATATTTAAATAATAAAGATTAATTTTCTAAAAGATTTGCTATTTATACAAGCGAAAAATCAAAATCTGAAAGAGAAGTGGTGTTCTTTTCGTAAATACCTAATGTAACCATTCACAACTAGTTTTATTATGGAAATAATAACTTTAAAGGAAGATTTAGGAATTTTCTAATGAAAGGTAAATATTTCCTTGAACATGTATATGATATGAAAAGGGCTAATTACTGCCTTTATTTTTAATCTAGAGAACTATTAAAAATAAATTATCTACATAAACAAACTAACTAAATTAAGTCTACTCCTATTCTAACCATATACATGAAAATGACTAGGTATAGTCATATTTCCAGTGAAACCATTCTCTCATTTTTATTCCTGCATATATACACCATTCCAAAATTAGTAATAAAAATAAAAATCTTATTGAACTAAAAACATCAAATCTAAAATCAAAATGTATAACTATTGTTAGAAGTTTATTTAAAATCTCCTTCTTATGACTTTTACTTTCCAATTGAGTAACAATTGGATCATAAAAATATGGATGAATTTCTACTAAGGACTGAGAAATATTCAAATGAAGAGATGACAGACCAGACTGAGGATATGAATTTTTAGATCCAAAGGCCTGGAGGATGTTGTTAGTGTTGCATGTAAATGTTAAGCTATTGACAATTCTTTTTGATAAGAAAGTTCCCAAGTATATATTTCTAAAGAAATCAATGAAGAATGGATGGAAATCTTTCAAATGAAATAGAAAGATGGATTGCTGGTAGATTCTTAAAAATACATTCTCTTGTTGATATTGTCTTAGAACAGAAAGAAGCTTTTGATAAAACATTGACATCGATTGAAATTGAAATTGCAATTGAAATAGATTTTGATATTTTTGAAAGATTGCAATTTTCCAAGGAAATACATCAATTGAATGTTTGGTAGTAAGGTGCTCAATATGCCAACGTAATGTATCAAAAATCTGAAAATTAAAATCTAAAAATAAATCTGATTTTATACAAAATAAGTGAAGAAGAGAAAATAGACTGAAATGATCATCTGTACAATTATTGTTACAGAACAATTGGGATCATTTTGAAATAATTTCTCCTTCATAAGGATTGGCCAAAATTATGGAATTTGAGTAATTTCAAATTCCAACTTGTGAATTAGAAAGAGGATTATGATTATGAATAGGAAAGAAGGTTTGATCATGATATGAATCATAAATTGGAAAATTCTCTTGAATAGTGAAATCATGAGGATAATTTGCTGCTTTAGAATGAGGATTGGTTGGAGTAATTTCTGAATTAAAACATCTCTCATTCTCAGAAGCTAGTTGAAGTTTCTAATGATTTCCTAGAGAAAAATCAACATCTTCAATATCAAAATAATTATCGTAAATGACTTCATCAGATTTCCTAGATTTCCCTTCAATCTCACCTAGTATATCAAAACAAGGGGGGACAAGAATTTCATGTTCATTAATGGCAAAAGAATGATCAGTCTTTGCTTCTCTATATTTGTCAAAACTTAAGGGTGATTCATTTAGATCAGCCTCGGTATCTTCTGAAATATCGTTAATACCAAGAGGGGATGAATTACCATCATTAAAAATATTAGGATAACGGGAAAAATGTGATTCTGAAATAATGCATTTAAAAATGTCTCTATTTGAGATTTCTTGTGCATTATGCTCATCATGGAAAGATTCAGAAATTTGTACAACTATTTGCATGCTATTGTTTACCTTGATTGTTGCTTGCACTTGCTGATTTGCAGTCTGATTTTCTAAATTTACCTCCAGGTTGCTTTCAGATTTCAAGGTGACTCTTTCTCCAACATTGCTGTTATTGTCTTCTTGTATTTGATCAAAAAGATTTTCTAAGCTTTGTGAAACTTCTTCATCACAATTTATTGGCACATCCGAATTGGATTTCTCGTTCGTGTTAGAAGGGAATTGAACAAAGCTTGGACTAATTTCATATGAATCGAGGATAAGAGGTGGATAATAATTATGTTCAGACCAATCTAGTGATTCTTCTTTTATGGGTTCATTCTCGACATTAAATTTCAAACAATTCCAATGAAATCGAATATTAAAATCTCTAACAGACTCATTTTCTTTTTGTAGATACTCAATCTCATCATATACCTGATCATAATCATAACGATCAAATTTACAAACGAAAATTGTGACAAATTCATCCCAGCTGTGAATTGAGGTGACCGGAAGAGTTCTACACCAGTTTCTAGCTTTTGCTACAAATGTGAGAGTAAAAATTCTGCATAAAATGCCTTCATCAATTCCTTGAAAATTAAAGTTTGAAACGTTATCAATAAATTGAAGGGCATGATTAAAAGCAGAAGAATTTCTCTTACCATTGAATTTTTTCTGAGACAAGAGTCTTACCACTTCGGGTGGAGTATTGGAAGATGCACGTACATGGATACAATTCCAAATTGGAAGTTCAAGAGGAGTCATCGTAATGTAAATAAAATGTTAAGATTGAAAAGAGCCATCAGACAACTCGTTTCAGGCCCTCCTTCTAGCGCCAAATATGTTGAAGCCCCGAAAATCAGGTCAGCGACAAGGGGGATGCCTACCCAGTCTGGACCTTCGTTGGCAGCTCCTTTTCCGTTTGGTATAGTGGGTTCGACTGGGGATATGGGACCAGTTTCCCAATTTATGAGTGTGTGTGTGTGTAGAATATGATATCTCTGATCTAACAGTTCCTAATTAAGATGCTCTAATTCTAATTCTAATCTAATGATATGCAATTGTATTCTACTAAAACAGAAATATCTAAATCTATACTAACCCGGGGTATAATCTTTCTGCTGTGCGATCTAAAATGATTTCAAATAACAGCCGGTAATAAAGATCATTCAATTGTTATAAGAAAATAATTCAATATAGATAAACCACTTCTCATAAAAAGTTAGGCGAAACAGTTGTGAAAAACATATCACACAGTAAGCTACTCATATATTAAGCACAAATAAATAGCTATCACCGTACAAAAGTGCCAAATGATAACTTAGGCATTCACACATTAATATATAAACAACTGAACTTGAATATCACTCTAACACAAAAGATAGAAATAGTTAAGATATAGAAGTACCATTTATAACTATTTCTACTCATGAGCTTCAAGCGATAACGATTTATCTCTTCTTAATCCAATATCTACTAAGAGTAAAGAAGTGCAACATCAGTAGCAAATATCAAATGCAAAAATCAATAAATCGTGTTCCATTCATTCATCAAAACCTCCTCGAAGGGTGCAAAAGTGCATGTTCTGAGGACAAGTTTTTGATAAATTTTTGGACCCTTCTCTAAATGCTTGAGAATGGTTTAAATACTACTAACTACATCTAAAAATAACTTATTTACAAAAATTTAGGATACGGTTTAAATGACCATCCTTTCTATAGGCAAAAATAAAGCAGAACTATTTCTAAAATTAAATCATAAACTAACTATTTATGTATTTGCTCCTTAACATCGCAAGCCTTTAGCATTTGCTTTAGAAGAGTCAGTTGGCCGACTTCAACCTTTAATTGTCCTGTGAAAATGGAATCAGCAAGAGTTGGTGCCATATTTTCGGCAGAATTGATGATGCTCTTGAGAGTCATACACTGGCTGTGTGGTTTCGCTAAATAAGCCCAGTAAGAATCCCAATTCAACTTAGTTAATCGTTGAATGGATTCTGCCTTTTCTTGTGCCTTCCATTTCTAGTCTACTTGCAGCTATTGTACCTTTGGTAGATAACCTGGAGTTGTTTCCAAGATTAGATTTTCTTTATGCAAGTTCTCATTTATACAATCAATAAGAATGTTTGCTATTGTAGATGCTTCCTTTGCTGCTTGCTCAGCTTCCTTAATCTATGTATCCCATCCGTTAAAGAGCATTTCTTTATGATTATCATTTATTATTGGTGCACTTGCTCTTTTTCCCTCCTCTCTTTCTTGCCAAGCCAAATATTCGTTAACTCGTCTATCAATTAAATCAAGGTCATGCCATAGATCTATGACTTGATTAGTGATTGTATCACTTATTTCACAATACGAGTTCCACTGTGTTATTCTTTGGGCAAATGTTTCCTGTTGTTGTAGAAGTTGGTCATTCAAGGAAATGGATTCTGTGATGAATTCTGTGAGCTTGGGATCATCCTCATGTATTTCATGTATATCCTATAATTTCTTTCCTTTCTGAGCCAAATTGTTTTGGTAGTTTACCTGCATCCGCTGGAATTCCTACTGTAGTCTTTCAAGCTTTTGTTGTGCTTCGTTGTTGGCATTGGCTTGTTGTAGCTGTTGCTGCAAAATTTGTATCAGATCTTCCTTTTCCTTCAGTAAGTGTTGTACCTCAACTTCTTTATCAATAGTTGCAGAAGCATAAGCTCCTGCAATTTGAGATAATTTAGTGAGATTTTCAGTTGGATCAGTAGTAGGATCTTGCCATAAGACATCCAATTTCTCTGCGTCATGAGAGATCGTGCTATCCAATTTCCTCTTTTTCCTTTGTTTTATTACTACTGCCTTATGTTGTGGACTGTAAAATATATCAAGAGGGGGAGTTTCTTCTATCTTGAGTATGAGTTTAGAGGAGGAGGTAATAGGAATGTGTTCCATATCTGAGACATTATCGATTGTTCCTGTGACCATATCTTTTGTTGCCTGTTCATTACTTGCAGGTGTCTTTGTGCTTTGTCCTTCAAGATTGATTAGATCATTGAAGGTCTCCCATTCCTTGTCTAGCTCGGTTCTATCGGATGGTGACTGACTGATGAGAGGGGGAGGATCTACCTGCAGAGAGGTTAACACTAGTTGCTACGCAGTGTCTTTTGATTGGGCAGTATCCTTTACTGACCCTTTGCTTTTGCCATGGTCACTTTTGGATTTTTTAGAATGCGCTGATGTTTCTTTCTCAGTCTTGGATTTAGACCTATCTGTACCAGAACTTTCACTTAGGCTAATGCTTGGGGTTGGTTCCCTTACAGGTTTTAAGCATAGCTTTTCCAAAGGAATACTAGATAATATTCTTTCCCTATATGTTTTGAACTGCTAAAAATCTACCGAAGAGAGTCGCGTTTGAGCTGAGTGCAAGATTTCTTCAAGTGTGCTTTTCTGTTGGAATATATCGTCAAAACGATCTTCTTCTTTAGCAAAGACCTTTATTTTGACTGCGATAGTGAAATTCTTTGCAATGTCATAAGGGTCGAACGACCTTTTTTGGAACTTGAACAATTGTAGACACATTATGTTACTTACTTCCTTGAATGCATGGGCTACATCAAATAATGAAAAGGCTCCACAGGCTACAGGAAACTGTGACCAAATAGCCTTCTTTTTGTCTTTCAAATCCTTAGTCAAACCCCCTTCTGAACAGGTTTGATAAGCGATTTCTCGCGCCATTAGTTTGTCGGGAAGATACAAAGGTAGGATGTGAGGGGAAATGTCACTCCCGAACACCCTGACATATGTGAACAATTCTTCTCCAAACCATCTCGTGACCGTGAGAGTATCTGCCTCTGCTTCGGGGGAACATCTCAGAGCATCTTTGTCGTATAAAATTTTGTACAGTGGTAACATAACTCCATGACAAATTTTGTAGAAAAATGGAGGGAATTTAGAATCCCACAATTCTTTGTGATAAACATGAATAGGTAAAGAGTCTTGAGTTGTCCATTTCCATCCCATTACAAGAAACTTTGAAACACAGCAATTTGCATCCATTATATATGCCTATAAGTAAAATGGGGGATAAATTCTCTAGGAAACAGTTCTTTTAGACCAGTAGTTGACAATGGCAGTGGCTAAGTTATCTGACAGTATTCTAGACCAATCCAAAATAGTAGAATTAATAGCGGCATCCAACAATGGTAGCCATTCAGATGAGAATTTATTAATGTCTGGTCTCCCATAAAGTCTACAGAGCATAGTAGCAGCAAAATAGTATAAGGAGGTGAGAGAACCAGTACTATACATACCATGTTTATCCTTTTTCAGCGGCTCATCTCTGCTTGACCAATCTTTAGTACATTCTGCCAGGTCTTCATTTTCCTTGACAAACTTCTCTATGAACTGTTTGTTATAAATTGCCTATGGCTCCGGCAAATGATACATAATTTTCAAATCTTGTTGAGCGAACGAACCGATAAGTCCTTGACCTTGAGCCTTAAACTGTCTGTTTTTAATTTCCGCGCTATCTTGTATCCATTTAACCATGTCTATATAGGGGAGAATTTTGGGCCTTACCACTATTGGGTGCAAGAACGAATAGGATAAATCCGCGACTGATGCTTTGGAGGACCCTGAGAACCAGCAGAAGCCGTAACCTCCATCACCTTGGGATTCTCTTCCTCAAGCAGATTATACATGCCTTCCCAAGTGGAAATACCCGCTTCTCTGTTACAGCTGGTGCCTGTGTATAAGGGCGCCATTTCTTTATCTTCAGACATCAGAGCCTTGCCTTTCTTCCCCATAGTATCTTGTATAATGCTTTGTATATTTATTTGTTCTTCGTTCCTGCAGTTTACAAGTGAGGTGAGACTAATGGTAAGGGACTGTGATGGGAAAGCTTTAAATGCTGAAGACATGCAAAAATATACCACCTTACATTAACTGGATCTTCGATAAACACAAAACCATATTCCATTAACAACTGGAAACTACCTCATTAATTAGCGTTAAAGCGCATAAACAGGTTTCGTTTTATGGAAAAAGTCTTTCTCGAATAATGAGCCCAAAAATTTGCGATGGGGCGATTTTGCGATTTGCTTCGCAATATCGCAGATCGCATTATCACATTATCGCATTATCGCAAAATTGCAATATCGCATTATCACATTATCACATGTCGTTATGTCATGATATCATGATATCGCAACATCGCATGGTCGCAATATCGCATTATCGCATAATCATAGTGTGTGTATTTCTTGTTAATGTATTTCTTGCGAGATGCGATTTTGCGATGTGCACCATCGCATATCGGCTTTTTATGCGATTGTTTAGCTTAGGTACGTTTTAAGGCATGCGATGCGATATATGTTTTTAATAAGTGATCTCGCATCGCGATCTCGCAATTTTAGAGTTTTGGCTTGTAAGAAGGCATCTTGTTATCCTTTTTGCGATGCGATATTCTTTAAGGAGTGATTTTATCTCTTCTCATCATGAAACTTAAGCTTTTTAAGTTTTTCAAAGGTATTTTCCTAAACTTATGATGGTAAGTTTTATCAGAAAGAAAATGATAGCACTGATTCATTTTTTGAATTTTTTGACTAAGGGTCCCCACTTATTTAGTATTAGTAATAATACTAAATAAGAAGGGGGGTTGTTGGTGGCTACAACATAACCACACTTTCCAAATCCTAAATTGTATGCCTCATTGCACCAGCTGCTCCAATTCTCCCTTGCATCCCATGACCGGATTAATTGCAGGTTCCAATCCCCCACACAGTCACCTGCCCCTAGCTTGTCCTACACTGTCACCCCAAGCCTCAGCCTGAGAGAGGATGCTAATACCTCACTACTATGTTGCACCCAAAACTCCCTCCTCATCACCCAACAACTACAAATGGACACCCTCCTACCTACGTTGTACATTATGTATCACTCGTTAGAGTCCAACCCAGGTCCCAATGGGCCTTTAAGGAAATATTAATGTGCGTGGAGGCCCAACTGGCTCCACAATCCAATGCGTAGCCACTTGTCCCGTATGCCCCCATCGGGGACTTCTAAGTCATTCTGTATCAACTCTTGGATAGCCTGCATTTCCTTGGGGTCTAGGTCATCTTTGGTTCAAAGATCTGACCAGGTCATCCTAAAGTTTTTATGTGAAGGGTTCACACCATAACTAACCAACTAGTTTGCTACTTTATTACCTTCTCGGAGTACATGGCTAGTGTTGATGTACTCACATTGGGTTAGGGCATGCTGGATGTGAGAAAGTTGAGATTCCAATCACCAACTCTTGACCACTTTCTGAGGGGGAGAGTCATTGGTGATCCTTTGGACCATGTCTATAATGAGGTACGAGTCCCCCACTATTCTTATTCTTTTGTATCAGAGGTTGGT
This sequence comes from Pinus taeda, assembly GCA_000404065.3. Classification (NCBI taxonomy): domain Eukaryota; kingdom Viridiplantae; phylum Streptophyta; class Pinopsida; order Pinales; family Pinaceae; genus Pinus; species Pinus taeda. The sequence goes on from APFE031724444.1 coordinate 161,113, forward strand.
AGCCAAGCTCATTCCCACCTCCAATCACGTTAGTTCAATCACATTGTTTGTTGATAGATCACAAAATCTCAAATAAACTACCCTTGGGGAACCAATAGAGCCTTGAGTGATGCCACCAAAGCCTGCTAGGCCAGGATTACCCTTGGAAGCCTCGTCAAAGTTAATCTGAAGGCATCCATCAAGGGGAGGGAGAAATGAAGAGGGAGAATGGGCAGGGGGAGATTGTAGGGTAGGCATGGGGGATAAATCATGGCGAACGAGAGGTTTATATGGGCTAATATCCATGCTTCAGGTGGGACCAGGTCCTAGTTATCCGGTGACCATTTGTTATATAGGATGGTTTCTCAGATGTTCGATGTGTGTTCTAGAAGGCATCTGACCATTGAACATGGCTTGATTCCTCTCTTTCCAAGTGTTCCACAAAAGCAGTCCCAGTGTGAGCCACCATGCATAGTTCACCACTTGATTGGAGAACCGATTAAGTTTCCAATTTTCAAGGAGTTCTCGGATGTCTTCAAGTTGAATAACTATTGAGCCAAAGAGATTTGAAGCTTGATTCCATACTTCACATGTTATGAGGCATCCTCCAAAGAGATGAGGAAAGGATTCTTTTGCCTGCTTGCATAAGGGGCACATCGATGGGCCAACAAATCCTCATTTATGGAGTCTATCCTAGGTTAGTATCTACTTACGAACCACTAGCCAAAGGAAGTGAGAAACTTTGGGCCACAAATTTCTTCTCCAGATATGCCTCCAGAAGAGGTGAGCCGATTGTGCCCAGCCATTAGCCAGGATGAGGTAGGCTTCTTTTACAGAAAAGGATCCCGATGTAGAGCGTCCCCATCTGATTTTTTCCATATCCAGGATTGTATGGACTCAACGTTGTGAGAGATGAGTCCCTAGACATGCATTGTTCTCTTGTGAGATCACTCTCGACCATTCTGTATCAGATTTCCATCTTTGTCATCCTTGATTGTCATCATCTTCAAGCCAATAATCTTCCACATGGAAGGTTTTGATTGAGTGGAAGAGGGGCATCATGTCAGAGAGAGATTGTTCTTGATCAAGTCGAGGGAGTTGTTGCCAGGAGCCCTACCAAAAGAGGGAGGATTACCCATTTCTTACTTCCCAAAAGAAGTGGTCTTGAATCAGATCACTATTATTATTAGCTTGGTTCCATATTGTAGACCCAGTGCTCAGAAGAGTTTCACGAAGGAGGGCTCCCTATGTTTTTCCTTGTCCATATTTCTGAGACTGGATTGCCTTCCAGAGTTTGTCCCTCCCTTGAAGTCACCTACACCAGAGCTTTGCACTGAGGGTGTCGCTTAAGACAAATGGATCTCACAAGCTGAGCCTCCCATGGACTTGACGAGATAAATTTTATGCCAGACAAATAAAGGCCATTTCTTGTCCATGGATGTGCCAAACCAAAAGAATCTCCTAAACGTCGCTGATAACTCTGCACAGATGATTTTAGGAGCCAGGAAAGCGGATAGTTGATATAGTGACATAACTTGTTGTTGGGGCCTTCATTTTAATTTTGAAAAGGTTTTGATCAATTTTGGCTGACCAAAGAAAGAGGAGGAAATGGGTGGCAACAATGATTACCTTGCAAGGGAGTCAGCTGGATAGCAAGGCAGAAACTGGCAGTTGTGGATGGGTTGTTGCAAGGTGGCAGTGGAAGACAAAGTCAGCCAACCAGGTAGGAAGGAGGAGGAGCAGCTAAGGGAAAGAAAAGTCGAGCAGGAACTGGAAGTCTAGGCGACAGAGAGAAACATAAAAGGAGAGGGACAGTAAGGAAGAGGGGTTGGTTGGCAAGGATTTTGAGGTTGTCGTTGTGGAGAGGACAGTGGTTGCAGAAGTCTGATACCAGAAGACAAGAGTTCAGTTGAGTAGGATCTTTGGGACTGAGAACAATCCCGTGAATCTGTACACAGGTATTCCTTATATTACTTGCGGAGAATGTTGAGATGTATTGTAGTGTTTTACTGTTGAATTAATAGAAAGGAAATTCCAGACTAGTTGCGAAGTATAATGTGTATACGTGTACATGATGTGATGACCATTTAAAATTTTGTAACGTCCTATCAAATGCATGCATTTAGTAGTTTCTATGTATTAGATGGTATGTTGTTATCTCTACTATGTGTGCAATCTTATATATCTGTTAGCAGTTGATGCTTCGGTTGATGCTCCCTTGAATCCATGATGAAACCTTCTTAATTTTGGTCACAACATGCCTCAGGTGAGACTCCTTACCCCTTGGGTAAGGTGAAAATGTTGGCGTTGACTTAGACTACAAAAAACCATTATTGGATCCCTGCGCTTGAACCTGGGGTCTTCCCCTGATGACTCTTCCGTGCCAACAAATGGTTCTATTGTTGGGACCTGAAGTTACAAGAACTCGTTCAGAACATGGTGTCGAGGATATTCAAGAAGGAGACTAGGCATTAGTGGAATCATAAGATATATCAGTTTGTAGTGGAGCAAGCTATCCATAGGAATCACCCAATCGGCAAAGTGAGTGAAGGGATCTTATATGCTGATGGTATCAATCACCAATATGAGATATTCTTGTGCAAGTTTCCAGAAGACTTGTACAATTGTTCAATAAGACTGAACGAGAAAAATCGGTCAGGGAGGTCGATGATAGCTCGCCATAGTTGGACTCCCTCAGATCTCATACTGCTTTAGTAGTTAGGCAATGATCTGAATAGAGTAGTCGATTTCTGGGTAAAGACGATGTTGGAGGGATATATAGTTGAGTTTGCTACCAAGAGTTATCAATCCTTTGCAAAAGCAGAAGCGGTAATTGGATCCATATTAAGAGGAAGGTTAATGAGGGTAGTACGGACATGGATTAAGATGTTTATGGTAGAAGAAGGACTACTGGCCTCACCCACTATAGAGATGGTAGCATAAAACCCTAGTACTGGGGGAAGGAACTAAGGTGGGGAATGATGCTGGTTGGGGAATAGAGATGCTACTGAAGGGATGGATGTGGAAGGGTTTAAGAAAGCTAGAGATGTTAGAGTGTAGAGGAGAGAACTGCTAGCGAATAAGTGGACGGCAAGGGTGATTTAGACTCTGAACAAAAGAAAGATGGGAGCACACAAAGTAGGAGTGGTGTTGGGAAAACCCCAAGACGGAAAGGGAGAAGAGGAAGATGTAGGACAAAGAAAGATCGACGACAAGAGGTATAGGAGCCAGAAGGATGGAGAGGGCCCTTCCTTACAAGTTACAAGAGGGATATCGCAAGGGAAAATTCCGAGTAGGTATGAAGGGGAGAGAGAAGAGGACATGGGCGATGCTATGAGAGGGCTATTTAACGAAGGAGAAGCATCCATTAGGAGTCAACAACAATACCCCCGAGACATAGGTAGCATCTCTCCCGACCTTCCCCTGGTACCTTATTACAATATGGGTACACAACGCGCATGAGAAATACAAGGCCAGTTTTAATATTGGAATCAACAAGGGAACCAATGGTATCAGTAACTTGGGGCTACAAAGATCCCAACAGCCATGGAACAAAGGGTTTGTGTTGCTAGCTCATACCCAAGTCAATATGGCAGGATCTTTTACTAGATATCCAGAGTTTGTGGGGAGGGGAAACAAGGAAGTGGAACAACACTGGTATCTCTATGAATCTATTTAGAGAGCATGTCAGACTCCAGAAAATTTTAGGACAGTGGAGTTCCAAACCATGCTGAGGGAGAGGGCTCTGCGTTGGTTTGTAAAGTGGGCGAAGCAGAACCAGAATCCCATGATAGATGATATCATGAAAGGATTTGTTCAAGAATTCAAAGTACTCCAGACAGATCAGCAAGGGTTATCAGAACTGTGGGAGATCAAGCAGAAAGAGGGTGAGATGGATTGGGAACCCATGCAAAGGTTTAAGGTTTCCATTGCTAAGCTGAGTTACACTCTAGACTCGAATCACTAGTGGGACTGGTTTATCAAGGCACTCTTGCCCCTAACCAGAATGCCACTATCAAAACAAAAAAGCGGAACCCTCCAAGATGCTTTGGAGAAAGCATAATGCATAGAGGCCATGGCTAGATATCCTCATGAATATCAGGGAGGGATAAGTTTGCAAGATCTATTAATCATGGGCCTTTAGAATCAGATCGCAACTTTAACAAAGAAACTGAAGGATCTTCAACCATTGTGACCAAGTATACCCAACATATGGTGCACCCACTGCATGGTGGAAGGACATGTTGTGATAGAATTCTTGAGGTTGAGAGGAATTAATCATCTAGGGGGGGGGTTGCAGGGTCACCAGGGACCCCACTAACTACAAGAGTTGCAGTAATAGGAGTGCAATGGGTTTTTCTAGGACAGAATAACCAAGACTATTGTGAGATCTGTAGAATGTATGGACATCTACCATAGATGTGGCTGATATTGTAGAAGTACTCCAACATCCCAAATAACAACTACTGTGAGTTTTGTGCATCTACAACACATCACGCTAACCAATGCTGAGCACTGGCTGCTCTAGAAAAGTGGCTGGACAGATCGACATTTAGAATTAATGAGTCAAACTCGGGAGGACGAGGAGGAAATGGGAGAGGAGGAAGAATGAGATGAAGAGGCCCCGTAAGGTGTTACAACTACGACCATAAAGGACATGTCGTCAGGGAATGCCCACTCCCTAGGAGACCCTGGTGCTCATAATGTAGGATTAATACCCAGGGTTAATGTCGAACCTCATACTGAGGATAGTCTTCCCGCAACTAATATTAATATAGTCACAAGAGGAGGAAAGAAGATGGGGGAGGATCGTAGCACAACGGACCCACCCTTGATTATTAAAGCAACATCTCCAAAGAAAATGTATCATCCTGAGCACCAAAAGTAGTATTATCATGAAGTGGCTAAGTTGTTAGAGGGGATGACCGAGAGGAGGGAAGACCAAAGACTGAATGGCCACATGCTTGATGGTAACCAGCCAATTGAAGAATGGTTTAAACTATTCCTGAATATTGTCGAAGATGAATACATGTTGAGGGAATTGCGAAAAATCTTAAAAGCTGCATTATCAGTAGAAGAAGGGGAAGTAGAAGGACCACTTGCGAACTTACTAGAAAAGCATTCCAAAAGAGTGAGACAAAACAAGAAGAGAAGCGAGAAGGAATTACGAATTAATTCTTAGGTTGCGGGGTTCCAGATAAGGGACACAATGCTAGACTTGGGATTAGATGTAAACATCCTACCTAGGAAAACATGGGAGGAAATGGGGAAGCCACAACAAAAATACTCACCAATTCAACTAAGAATGGCTAACCAGTATTGTATACTGCCCATTGGAATGTTAGAAAATGTGGAACTAGATGTGGTGGGGGTGAAGCCGCACACTAAATTCGAGGTATTTGACATAATGGGAGATAAGGACCCATACCCAATGCTCTTTGGGATTGATTGGGCCTATGAAAACTATGTCATTATTGACCTAAAGAAAGAGCTGATGATTTTTAAAGTAGAAGGAATGAGGGTGATCGAACCTTTGGACCTATATCAAGGACCCAGGTTCACAAAACCAGTTGATGATAGGGATGAACCGGGAATGCTAGACCATTTATAAATTCTAACAGAAGGAAAGAGGAAGATTACATAAATCCTACTGTAGGAGGATCCATTAGCTGGCAAAATATGCAAAGCTTGGAGGCTGGTTTAAAAGCTACATGGGATGCATGGCAGGAAGGCGGGTATGAACTAAACACTAGACACTGTGCAATGATAAATGACTATCCCAAGTATTACGACATTGAACTTGTAGACACCTTCTTGACCAGGGTAGACAGGGAAATGATGGAGAATCAAAATATTCCCTTTCTTGATATTTCTCTCATGGCGACACCAAAAAGATGGTGGAGAATGCACCACAATGCACTAAGAGAGTTGGCAAGCATCAAGCAAGCCATGACGGAAAGGTTGTCAAGGATGAAGGCCTACCACAAGATAAGGCGAGATACAAAGGGAATTAAAGTCCCGAGAGGCATATTCAAAAAACCATGGAATAACAAAGGATCTATGGGTACATGTATTTATACATACCCTGGGAACTGTTCCCCGAGATTGGTACGTACAGGAGGAACTCGGTTGGCAAACGATAGATTGGGATGTTTTGGAGGTACAGTTTGTTAGCATATTTTCATTCAGAGGTAATGAGGAATGCATGAATGAGATACTCCAGGTGATCAAAATGGTTATGTTAGCCCCAGGATAGTTAGGTGAAGGATGTCCTGATGAAAGTTTTCTACAGTTTCTGTATGAAATAGATTCTCGAGAATATGTGACCTATGACAATGTAGAGGTAGAGCCAGAAGAGGATGGGTTAGACGGACTAGGACACCTATCCTTAGAGGAAATAGAAGGAGAAAGAGACATCTGGGGGAGCCCCTCAAGAGAAGGTGCTCACCTTCTACCAATGAAGTTGAGAAAACAAAATGTTGGGACGGAGGATAAGCCCAAAATGGCATCTGTAGGATACTACTAGGATGAACAGATCACAAAAGAAATTTTTGACCTATTACAAGAATACCAGGACCTATTTCCAGCTTCAGTAGCAAAGCTAAAGGGGATAAAGGGAGACATAGGGAAAATGAAGATTGTTCTAAGGCTAGATGCCCATCCGGTAAAGCACAGACCATATATATCGAACCCAAGGGTAAAGGAAAAGGTGAAGAAGGAAATTGACAAAATGTTGGAAGCAGGGATTCTATTTCCAGTAGATGAAGCAGAGTAGATAAGTCTAATAGTCATACAAAACAAGAAGGATGCGATCGAAATCAGAGTATGTTCTGATTACAGAAGTCTCAATAATGCATGTGTGCATGACCCGTTCCTGACACCTTTTAGTGATGAGGTCTTGGAAAATGTGATGGGGAACAAAACATATTGATTTATCGATGGATTCTAGGGCTACCATCAAGTTCAAATAGCCGAGGAGGATAAAAGGAAAACAACATTCACTACTGAATGGGGGTCATATGCATACAATGTAATGCCATTCAGATTAAGGAATGCAGCAACAGTTTTCTCAAGGATTGTCATTGTTGCATTCCAAGACTATATTCACTGGTTCCTAGAAGTGTACCTGGATGACTGGAAAGTATATAGCCTGCTCAAGAAACACACCAGCTTATTAAGGCTTATGTTTGAAAGGTGCTGACAACTGCAAATTTCGTTAAACCTCAAGAAATGTAATTTCTCGGTCCCATTTGGAACACTATTAGGCCATATCATCTGCAAGGATGGAGTATGTGTAGACCCAACAAAGGTTGCGGTAATTGTCAACATGACACTACCGCGCAAGGTGAAGTAGCTAAGGTCAACCCTCATCCATACTAGGTACTACTGGCGTTTAACCAGGAATTACGCATCCATCACAGCCCCGATGGAAAAGTTACTAAAGAGGATGGAAGCGTTCGTTTGGACTGAAGGTTGTCAGATAGCACTAAATATGTTGAAAGAAAGGCTAGTAAGCACAACTATCCTTTTCTATATAGATTGGAACAAAATGTTCCATGTGCACATTGATGCGTCAGGGTTAGCACTGGGAGTAATCTTAGTGTAGCCAAGGGAGAAAAATATGGACTACCCGATGTATTATGTCAGTAGAAATCTATCAATTGCGGAAAGAAACTATACAATAACTGAGAGAGAAGCCTTGACCATGGTTTACTCTCTCCAAAATTTTAGGCACTACTTGTTGGGCATGCCATTCAAATTCTTTACAGACCATTCAACATTGAAATACTTGTTATACAAACCCATACTGGAAGGAAGAATATGCCGATGGTTGTTTCTATTCCAGGAATTTACTTTCGAGTTGGTCATAAAACCCAGTAGAATGAATGTGGGGCTAGACAACTTGTCGCTATTGGAGATAGGATAAAATGAAGGAGAAGTGGATGATCGATTGCCTGGCGCCGACTTATTCAGAATAGAGGCAGTCCCATATCACCTAGAAGATATCACCACATTATTAACTACAGGTCATTGCCCAGAAGGATATACGACAACACAAAAGCAACACCTAATAGTAAGGGCAACAGATTACCAACTGATCGCAAGACACCTCTACAAAACGGGCTTAGATTAAGTATTGAGGCATTGTGTCCTTATACATGAAAGAAAATATGTACTATGGGAATGTCGTGCGGGAGTCGCATGAGGCCATGTGGGAGGTAAATCCACCATAAGGAAGATACTACAAGAAGGACTATGGTGGCCAAACATTCATAAAGATTCTAAAGAATTTTCTAAGAGCTCTGATGTTTATCAAAGGATTGGAAAGCCTTCACGACAGGCTGAGCTACCTTTAAATCTAATTCACACAGTGAAAATATTTGACAAATGGGCAATAGAATTCATTGGACCCATTACACCACTGATGAGGCATTCACGTGCAAGATACATAATAACCACAACGGAATGCCTCACCAAGTGCGCAGAAGTAGCACCCGTCAAGGACTGTACAATAAAAACAACCGCAAGGTTTATTTTTGAGAACAAAATATCAAGGTTTGGATGCCTGAGGAGTCTCACAAGCAACCAAGGAATGCATTTTCTGAATGAAACCATTGAGACCCTACTAAAGAATTTCATGATTCATCATAACAAGAGCAATCCATATCACCCACAGGCCAATGGCATTGTTGAAGCATTTAACAAAATCTTGGAGAAAGGTCTAACAAAGATAGTATCACCTAACAGGGATGAAATAATACCTGCAACTCTATCGGTGTACTGGACAACAGTAAAGAGACTTCATAAATAAACTTCAGTTCAGCTAGTATATGGGAGGGAAGTAGTGGTGCCAACGGAATTTATAATAGCAAGCATGTTCATATCTGAAGCAACCAGAATGACAGAAAATATGGCCTTGAGAGAGAGACTGAGTCAGCTAATGGAACTTGACGATTCAACGTTATTGGCTAAGTTCCACCAACCAATGGAGAAGAGAAGGAAGAGAGCATGGCATGATAGGCATATCAGGAAGAAGACATTCGAAGTTGGGGATCAGGTACTACTATATGACAGCAAATTCCCGAAATTCCCAGGGAAACTGCAGATGCATTGGCTGGGCTCGTTTATAGTGATAGAGATCAGAGATTCTGGAGTAGTAAGATTGGCACAACTGGATGGAATCATGCTGCATGGATGGGTAAATGGCACAAGCCTAAAGCCATTCCATAATGCACCAACCACAAATCCAAAATAAAGAGTGTCTTGGAAACGAGCCCGCAAGTAGGTAGGAAGAATAAGAATTAGTCAATCATGTTCAGTAGCTAGTTAAAGTCTTTCTTTTTATCATAAAAATAAGTGAAATGACGATAAGGTTGTGGCAACATTGTCATCATGCCACAACCCATTTGTGGTTGGGGGGAGGGAAAAATAGAATTAGCAGTCACAGTCAGCAAATTACACTTAGGCAGGTGCTTTTTCCAGCCTTTATGATCACATGTTGTACCTGTCCTTTCCACTGTACCAGAAATCATTTCCATAATAAATAACTAATAATGAAACTATGAATGTAGGATACGCAAAATCATTTTCCATTAAGAACAAGTTTAGTTAATAAATAAGCCCATCACAGAAAATTTAATATGTCATGCAGCCCACTCTATCCTTTGCAAGTTTGCATCACGGTTGTCAAGTCCAAGTCAGCCAACGACGGCAAATTATGGCTAAAACACATGGGGAAATTTGTCAGAGTAATTAGTTTCTTAGGTCCAGTCAACAAATGTCACGTCAAGCCCGACTACTTGATTCACAATACAATGAAGGAAATCACAAAGTTTCAATTGCAGATAGCAGAAGAATTCCAAGCTCATTCTGAAGAACAACTACAGAAACACAAAAGCGAGAAACCTCATATAACAATTGTACACCAAAGGTGAAGGGAGATGGCGAAGGGGATTGTTTCTATCCCATAGGATCCGTTAGATGAACGAATTAAGGTGATCGACAATTTGTATGGAAAATATGATAAGGCGATTATGGTCGACAACGATCTTACGGATTGCTTCCAATTCCCAACTCTGAAGAGGGAATTTTATGGAGAAGACATCCAGAGGGAGGATAGCACCAACACCTCTAGAGTTAAGGAGGATTTGTTGTGACTGTGGAGTGAACTGGGGAGTGGGGGGTGCAATGCTAGGGTTCAGGACCACTGTGATGTTTATAGGGAAAAGTGGTTGGTACGACTCAATCCTTTCTCCCTGGTGAACAATTTCTAAGATTTTGCCTTGTGTTGGGTTTGAACCTGGAATTAGTGATGCAAGTGATGTTGGTTGTGTTCCGTTGGTAGAGGTGGTGCCTTTTTCCTACCCTTCTGACTCAACTTCTGTTTCCACAATTGTTCATCGTCGGCAAGACAGGAGGGCTTTTGACAGGGTCATGAAGCTGGAGGCTATGTATGGGGAGGATTCTTGTTTTGGAGAATTTGGTATCTACAGATAAATACTAATTCCATAGATAAGTATCCATATCTAGAAAAATAGTTTAAAGCACTTTAGCCTTTTCCTATAAGCAATAGATAAGACAAAGAAGATAAGAAGACCTACTTGCAGTTCCGCTTTCCTCTTGTCTCCTTTGTATTGATCCTGTCTCTCCTTCCCATACTTAATATGCTTGAGAAGTACCTGTAAACACAACAGAAGACAAAGAATTGATCAAAGCAAAAGATCTCTTGAATACAAGTAAATGGAATCAGATTCATTTCAAACATATAAGCATCATAAGACAAACAAACATATGGGAGAAAGGTTCAAATACTTTATTGAATAGAAGAAGGAATTACAGCCATTGTGTATGATTCAAAGTCATTCCTCCAGCTTGGATCCCATCCGCATCACATCAAAAGCATGACAAACTTGTAGCATTACAATACTTGCTTCAAAGCCAATTCTCATAGCAACATTATCTCCTTACAATTCAATGTAATCCAAGCCCTGATCACTTAGATGAGTGGTCAATTTATAGGAAGGTGAAGGAGGTTTTGTCATAAATGGTGGTATTGAATGGCCTTCCATACTTAGAATTAGTTCCATGGAGGAAGTGATTAGAGGATAGGATGCATCTTAACTCATTCCTCATCCATTTTCAAGCACATAGGAGTTGATAAGTAAGGGAACCTTCTAGATGACTCCAAAAGATAGGAATATTCCCCAAACCCTATGTGAGTTTCGCTCAATCTCACCCAACGTAGGTGAAAGGAAGCCTAAGTGCTCTACAGAGGTCTTAACTTATCTATAGTGCACCCTTACATGGCCCTACCTGCTGGTCCCTCTAGAGGCCATTTCTGGATGTCTTCATGTCATGAAACTATCTGGGAAGGAGGCATTCAAAGGGGTCACTTGTCTAGGGCATGTAGCAAGTGTAATTAGGGTTTGATGAGCCCTAAAACATTGATCTAGATAATGGGATTGATGTGCCCAAAAGGATCTGTAACAACTACCCCTTAAAGCATGAAGTTGGAAAATGCCAATGTTGAATGAAATTCTTTACGATGTGATGAGGAGGTATTGAAGTGGAAGGTGACCTGCATCAATTACAATGCATATATCATGATTTTTGATTTTTACATGAACCTACTGAGGGAAGGCATACCCATGCCCAGCTTATAAACTTTCATTACATGTACATAAACAATCATCTACAAATATAGACCCATGATCAGAATGACTATCAATGTAAAGCCATTGCACATATGATTTAGTACTCCTGAAATCAAAGCCAGGATGGATGAAACTAGATCCGAGGTCTTCTATCTCATTCATTCATTCACTCAAGTATGAGTCTAACCATGTGAATATGTGATTTGAAGTTGAACATGGGAAGACATTGTCTGATTACTAGCCAATGATGTAACCTGTTAATAGACGCGAGAGAAATCATCGATAATGTTAATGATCCTCAAGGTATTGCAGTACATTCTGCCTTGTGTGAATGGATGATTTGATGTCGGACACCATAAAAATTCTTTCGATCAAAGGCCGTTCATGCTAACCTATCTCTAGAAGCGAGAAATCTGTCATTGATGCATGCAAGCCTCAAGGTACTGGAAGGGTGTTTCTAAGTCAACTTCTTGGATAATGTGCTGATGTCGACAAGATGAAACTCATCGCAGGAGGGCCTTGATGTATCCCACATCAACAACACAAAGAGGGTGTAGTGATTTTGGAGATGGAATTTGACTAACGACATAAGGTTCAGGAATGACGGTCATGAAAATGAAGGTTTACGGTATTGCAAGGATGAATTTTGACTAGATGACTTCTCTTGAACATGTTGGCGACACTAAAATGAATTGGTAGCATTGTTCCAAAACAAACTAATGGATGGTATGATATACCAAGGATGTGATAACTATCAAGCTAATAACCCAACCCAAATAGTCAGGGTGATGGACTGAAAGTGTCATGTTCAAGAGCGACCTGCTACCATAAAGTGGTTTTCCCCTTTTTCCCATTTTACCCAGTCATTTTTGACCAATACCTCTTTATTTTTATCAAGATTGAGGAGGATAACATATTCTTGTTGTATAATTCCACCCTTCGGGTGAATCCATCACTATTTTATGTTTTAACGAGTCTAGCAAAGGTGAAACTTGGTCTTGTCTAGACAGACAATTTTGTCGCTATTTGATGTTTTAATGAGTTTAAAAACAAAGATAACTCTGTCCTTTTCATGTTTAGAGAGTTTGAAAAGGGAAAAAAATAAAACTCGACAAGTTATTTTTCGTAGATTTGTCTGTCAACCTTGAAAAAGCGTAAAGAAATATGAGAGAGAACCTATTGACCATGTTCGGTCAACATATTCCTTTTTCATAGATAATCTATGTTAGTCTGGAAAATGGTTAAACTTATACTGAGTAGATGTAATTTCCAATCTGTTAACGAGTTGAAAAGGACAAGCACTCGAAAATCTTTTCATATTTTGGGAGTTTGAAAAGAGCTTACAGAGGACTCCAGTTTGATGAATGAGTGGTGTCTAGGGTAGCGACTGGTTTTGGTGATGTTGGAACTTCTCAAAACATGTTGATTGATGTGAAGAGGCTGACTAATAAGACCACTCATTGCAACTGTTCCTCAAAAAGGGTAAAACAACGAAGTGAAAGCATATGATCGGCCAAGCAAATAGTGACGATGAAGGGAGAAAAACCAAGGCTCATCTGACGAAAGAAGCTGATAGAATGGCAATCATGAGGGTTAAAATGGATATGGGTTCATTTTTACACAAGCTTGAACCATAGGGAACTATGCTTGGATTTAGTTTGATGTTTACACAAGCTTGAAACAAAAAACTATGCTTGAGATTGGTTTACATGCCCCCAATATGATGAAAGGGAGAGTCTCCTGTAACTAGATGGAAGTCATTGTGGTGACTGCAAGACAGTGATCCAACACCTTTTTGGCTTCGTCCAGATAAGGACAAAGGTGAATGGGGTGATTCCTTTCACATAACCTACAAGGAAACTTAACTTTACCACTAGGTGCATGCCCCCTAAGCTTCATTACATTCACCTAAGTAGACTGCTTGTGGCTATCAGGTGGATGGAATGAAGGTTCGTTTGCGAGATCAAGTGAAATACTTGACTGGGATTTTATGAGATCTAACCAAAGACTCGAATTAGAACTTTCCTCCAGAGGACCTTGTTTCATTTTTTAATGAGCTTGACATAAGACAAGGAATTATGCTCATATTCCATGTTTCATTTTTTAATGAGCTTGACACAAGACAAGGAACTATGCTCATACTCCTTGTTTCATTTTTAACGAGGTTGACACAAGACAAGGAACTATCCTCATGGGAGTTGTTTCATCTTTTAATAAGGTTGACACAGAAGAAGAACTATCCTCATATCCTTGGTTTCATTTTTTAATGAGGTTGACACAAGACTAGGAACTGTCCTCATATTCCTTGTTTCATTTTTTAATGAGGTTGACACAAGACAAGGAACTGCCCTCATATTCCTTGTTTCATTTTTTAACGAGGTTGACACGAGACTAGGAACTATCCTCATATTCCTTGTTTCATTTTTTAATGAGGTTGACACAAGAAAAGGAATTGTCCTCATATTCCTTGTTTCATGACCCATGATAGGAGGTCATGACTTCCAAGAGGTTCTCATTAGATGGGAGGCTCTGGAAGGGATCATTAGAGAGATCTGGTTCCAGTGCCCCTAGTACATAATGCACAACATCACAGAATTGATCGTCCGTTGATGTAGGCATGGAACTCGTTACCACATAATTGACCCATGGTGGGGATGATACCATTGGTACAAAAGGACAATTTAGGGAAGATGGTTGACTGGAAGACATATTTGGACCGGGAAATGAAATTTGGTCAACGATGACAATTCTGCCTTCATGCAGGAAACAAATCACTCGAAAGAGTGTTGAAACAATAGCTCGGATGTCATAAAAATAGTCGTGCCCAAGAAGTAAATTGTAATCTAATGGGCCTGGCATTACCATCACACATAGATAAATGACTTTTCTTCCCAAAGTAGTAGGAAAATGAGGAAGGATCCCTAATGGTTGACTCATTCCTTTGTTGAAAGCCAATATATTCTAGGTAACAGGCACAAGTGGCAGTGAACCAAGCGCTTGCCAAGCAGTTGAGGAAAGTATACTCACAGATGCACCTTCATCTATAATAGTGCTAGATATAATCATATTACAAACCTATACTATGATTTGGAAAGGAACATAAGAAGGAAGATGGAATCATACCAGTTGATTCCAATCAAAGGAAGTGACCAGACTACTTGGAGGGGGTACCATAGAAATGGGAGAATTAACCCCTTGAGTTACGAGAGCGGGAGGACTTCCCCTAAGCTCATCGGAATTTGAAGAAATGAAAAGAACCTGAGTGGTATCATATTGAATCTCTTCGGGAAAGGTACAATTAATTGAAAGTGAAATTGGGTCAACTATTTCCTTGACCTATGATGGGTCAGGTATAGAATCATTTGATTCACATTTAGAGAGAGTGGGTTCGACCGACGGTTGATTTAGGTCAGTCACTTTATCAACTAGTGAAGGATTAAGGGAGAGTCTCTTGTAACCAGATGGAAGTCATTGCTGAGAAGCAAGATGGTTATCCAACACTTTTTGGGCCTCATCTAGATAGGGACAAAGGTGAATGGAGTTATTCCCTTCACATAACCTAAAGGGAAACTTAACTTTACTCTTCTTTCCATGAACTTTACTACCACTATTTGATGGTGTGTCAACAACATGATCTCCAGAAGTTGATGACACAAGATGATGTGAACGGGAAGGCCATTCTTCTAAGATCTGAGGAATACCAGAACAATTTCGAAGAAGATGGTCTCCCACACAAAGTTTGCATGGATATCAAACTTTGTGAGGCTTGAGGGACTATTTCTCATCAGATGTTGCATTCAGAGGAATGGTTGCTTGGTTTCCCCTCTGCTGAATTTGATTCTTCTTCTTCTTCTTCTTCTTAGCCACCTAGTTACTAGTACCAATACTTTCACCAGGCAAAGAGGAAGAACGAGAGGAAGAAACAATCGAGGAAGAAGGCAGAGGGTCAACTTTAGGATCAACTGGAGGTTGATTTTTTCTAATTGGAGGAGTACTCGATTACGGAGAAACCACAACATTTTGAACCAAGGAGGTTGAAAATAACCATAGTCGTAAGCCAATGGTAAATCCTGGAGCCATATAAGGAGCACCAATATTTCCAAAAGGAGGAAAAGGGCTAGGATTCCCGTCAAAAGGAATTCCTTGATTGGTGGGCTCTAGATTTGTCGCCATATGTTTCAACCTAAGATCAACTAAGGAGTGAGCGTGGAAGATTTTATCCACAGTCAATTAATTTTATTTTAATCAAAGTAACATATCAAAACAAAAGAGGGATAATATAGGAAAAAGGTTTACCAAGCAACTATGAACTGCAGAATACCTCCGAGCGAACCGAGAAGTACGGGCAGACAATCTTCGTGAATGTTGTGTTCAGTGTATGACAATGTACAAGGTGGTCAAGTTGGTTACCTAAGGATGGATAGCAACCTAGTGGTGTCGTCCCGTACATACCCGAAAGTACGTGGAGGCTCAATCTGTATAAGAGTTGTCTAATGCAAAACCACACAGTGAGAGCATTCCCATATACTTTACGTACTATAACACTGCCCTATATTCCTGAAGGTACGTGGATGAGCTATGATACACTCATGTACGTGGAATAAGGTATCACACTCGGGATGTATTGCAGACAAGTTAGCGACAACTGCTTTGTCTTACGACACCGGAACATGTCTCTGGCCTAGAAGCACTAAATTTTTTCATTAGGTGACAATGCTCCATTAGGTAAATTCAGATAAATTTTAAGTTGATCTTCTTTAGAATTTTCCTTTCAAGGTTCACCATGTGATGTATGTTTGCAATTCGTAAAATGCAACTAATATGATAAACATGCTTTCCATTCAATTTAACAATGAAAATCTTAGCTACTAGGGATAGAGCAATCAAACTTATTTTGATCAAAGAGCAAAGAGCGCAATCTAATGAAATTTCCCTACACTATTCCTATGAGCACACACAAACTTTTTCAGTGCAACATGCATGTATTTCTTTTCAATTTTCGTAATGTGAATATGAACAAAATAAAAACTATGCACATATAATCAATCAATCTTTAATAAGAACGAAGACTTTTACGACAGTTCTGTTTCAAAAGAAAAGAAGACTTTACGACACTTTCTTTCGAACAAAGATTAATCAATTATATTGTAACTTTGACTACAGACCCATAATGAAAAATAAAACATTTAAGAAACATTAATCAATCAAGTCAAAGTAGGGCTAGCTAAGGAGATAGAAACTTGTTCCCTCAGACATGACATTCATTGATCAATAAACAAGCAAACAAACAGAGTAAAGTTGGCAAAGACTCATTCCAAAGGTGGGAAACAGCTCCTAGAAGGATCAATCCAATCCTAAATGGGAGACAGTGCACTTCAGAGCATTGTCCCTAAGCCGAGGGTGCTTTGCAGTGCACTGTGTCCCTCACAAGCCTGCGCTGGTGACAATGAGCCATTTCAAAAGGCAATTTGACACAATTTTGACCAAATTTTCAATGCAAAAGATATGAACTACAATCAATGAACACAAGTAGGGTCTACAAGGATGTCCTAGGAGGTGTATAAGCTACTAGGAAAGGTGATCTTCTCCAGCGGAGTCACCAATTTGTTTTGGAGAATTTGGTATCTACAGATAAATACTAATTCCCTAGATAAGTAGCTATATCTAGAACAACAGTTTAAATCACTTTAGCCTTTTCCTATAAGCAATAGATAAGGCAAACAAGATAAGAAGACCTACTTGTAGTTCCACTTTCTTCTTGTCTTCTTCGTATCGATCTTGTTGCTCCTTCCCGTACTTAACATGCTTGAGAGGTACCCATAAACACAAATAGAAGACAAATAACTGATCAAAGTAAAAGATCTATTGAATACAAGTAAATGGAATCAGATTCATTTCACACATATAAGCATCATAAGACAATACAAACATATGGGAGAAAGCTTCAAATACTTTATTGAATAGAGCAAGGAATTACAACCATTGTGTCTGATTCAAAGTCATTCCTCCAGCTTGGATCACATCCACATCACATCAAAAGCTTGACAAACCTGTAGCATTACAATCCTTGCTTCAAAGCCAATTCTCATAGCAACATTATCTCCTTATAATTCAACATAATCTAGCCCCTGATCACTTAGATGAGTGGTCAATTTATTGGGAGATGAAGGAGGTTTTGTCGTAAATGGTGGTATTAAATGGCCTTCCATACTTAGAATTAGTTCCATGGAGGAAGGGATGAGAGGATAAGGTGCATCTTAACTCATTCCTCATCCATTTTCGATCTCATAGGAGCTGATAAGTGAGGGAACCTTCTAGATGACTCCAGAAGATAGGAATATTCCCCAAACCCTATGTGAATTTTTCTCAATCTCGCCCAGGATAGGTGAAAGGAAGCCTAAGTTCTCTACAGAGCACCCTCGCATGGACTTAAATGCTCTGCAGCCACAATGATCCTCTGTGCATCCTACTCACCAAAAGTTTAGTAAACTGCATTGCGGTGAATTGAGTGCCGAAAATAGGTAAGCTTATCAAATGGAGCAAGGTCAGCCTTTGTATTCCTTTGAAATCCTCCTTGAATCTAGAGGTTTTTGTGTCGTCCTCCCTCTAGATGTCTTCTGCATAAAATTCCCTCTTTAGAGTTGGGAATTGGAAGCAATCCATAAGATTATTGTTGACCAGAATCGCCTTATCATATTTCCCATACAAATTGTCAACCATCTCAATTCGTTCATCTAACGGATCCTGTGGGATAGAAACAATCCCCTTCGTCTTTGGTATACAATTGTTATATGAGGTTTCTCACTTCTATTTTTCTGCAACTGTTCTTCAGAGCGAGCCTGGGATTCTTCTGCTATCTGCAATTGAAACTTTGTGATTTCCTTAATTTTTCTGCGAGTCAAGTAGTTGGACTTGACATGACATTTCTTAACTGGACCTAAGCAACTAATTACTTTGGCAACATTCCCCATGTGTTTTAGCCATACTTTGGTGCTGCCAGCTAACCTGGACCTGGAAACCGTGACGTGGACTTGGAAAGGATAGAGTGGGATGCATGGCATATTAAATTTGTCGTGATGGGCTTATTTATTAACTAAACTTCTGCTTAATGGGAAAATATTTTGTGGCTCCTACTTTGAAAATTGCATTATTAGTTACTTATTATGGAAATGACTACTAGTACCACAGAAAGGACAGGTACAACGAGTGATCACAAAGGTTGGAAAAAGTGCTTGTCTACGTTTAATTTGCTTACTATGATGGCTAATTCTATATTTCCCTCCCCCCAATCACAAACGGGTTGCAGCATGATGACAATGTTTCCACAACCTTATCTTCATTTCACTTATTTTTATGGAGAGCCTACAAAACCAACGGCCAATAGAGTTAACATCATAGTTGGTTGAAGAATTCACTCAACGCATCGACGCAATCCTTGCTGGATGGGAAATTTCCATTCAAAAGTACAGAGAATTCAAGCAACAAACCACAACAGTTTTTGCGGAGTTGGAGCCTTTCTTTGGAATGGGGGAACCTTAGAAGGAGGAAAGTGTAGCGGGAACAGATAGCACCTTGCGAGCAGTGGCTAAAGTGAAAGAAGCACCAGCCCAGCAATCAAAGGAACCAGTGCAAGAAGTCCAGCCACCAACCGAAGAACCCATGGAAATACCAGCAAGTCCGACTGAGGTCGAAATGAATTGACTTGGGGACAAGTCAAAGAATTGTGGTCGAGGCTTGTTAGGGCCTTCGTTTTAATTTTTAAAAGGTTTTGATCAATTTTGGATGACTAAAGAACAAGGAGGAAATGGGTGGCAACAATGGTTAGCTTGTGGAACTGCTCCACCACCACCACCCCCATTTGTCGACCTTACTGATGAGGTCAATCACTCAGTTTCCTCATCTCCCATTATAGAAGAGATTCCTACCACCACTTCCACCACCTTACAACAGTCGCGGGAATCCTCCTCGCACATAGCCTCCACCTCTGCGACCCTGTTAGAAGCCCTCTTGTTTAGCCAACGATGAACAACTGTGGGAATAGAATTTGAGTCAGCAAGGCAGGAAAAATGCACCACTTCTGCCAGTGGTACACAACCAACATCACTTGCATCACTAATGCTGGGGTTGGACCCAATGCAAGGCGGAAGCCCAGACAATGTTCCCTAGGGAGAAAGGATTGAGTCATACCAACCACTTTTCCCTATAAACATCACAGTGGTACCAAACCCTAGCATTGTACCCCCCACTCCCCAGTTCACTCCGAAGTCACAGCAAATCCATTCAACTACCTCCCACTCCGAAAAATCCATCGCGAGCGACCTACACATACAACAACATTTCCCTGATCCCAATACAATGCAAGTCGACACACTACATCACTAGTCATCGGTATAGTTATTCACATTTATACAACAAACAATGCACAGGGCTGAAAGGGTCCATGAGGATCTAGCCAAAGAGCATGAGCAATAGAGAAAGCAACTACATGAGGTAACATAAGAGCGCGATCACTTGAGGCAAGAAAATACAGATTTGCAAGACTAAGTTGATCAGGTCACGCAATGTTTCAGGTCGTTATGGCCAACAATTGTCAATGCAAATACAGAGGCACTGACAGGCATCACGACCTACACACTAGTAAACTGTTACGACCACATCTAGGCAGCATGCTCGAACCTAGTAGCCACTAATGCCGACATGAAAAGGAAGCTGGAGATAGTAATATCAGCACTGCCAGACCCAGTAGAGATATACAAGAGGACTATTGAGGGAAAAATCACTAAAGTGGAAGAAAAGAAGCAGGCAATAGCTGATGCCCTCACAGATGGCTATGCACTGATGGACAAAGTTCGTTATTTGCCATCAAGCTTGGCACTGAAAAATCACTTATTCTACCCAATGAGAGAGTGAATACAGACATTATTCACTAGCACAAAGGAATGTATAGGCCCTTCCCACCTACACAAATCAACGACCAAATTGACACAATGCAGGCTCAAGTTGATCAGATTGAGGAAGAGTCTGCAAAAACAAAGAAGGTGATTAGAAACCTACGGCCACCAGTTTTTACGCATGTCCTAAATCTAAAAGAGGTTTGTGACTCCAGCGGACAACAATGGGAGAGCCTGCAAAACCAACGACCAACACAGTTAAGGTCATAGTCGGCC
This sequence comes from Pinus taeda, assembly GCA_000404065.3. Lineage (NCBI taxonomy): Eukaryota > Viridiplantae > Streptophyta > Pinopsida > Pinales > Pinaceae > Pinus > Pinus taeda. The sequence continues at coordinate 181,913 of APFE031724444.1, forward strand.
ATGAATTCACTCAACGTGCCGACACAATCCTTGCTGGATGGGAAACTGCCATTCAAAAATTAGAGAGAATTTAGGCAACAAACCACAACAGTTGTTCCGGAGTTGGAGCCATCATTTGGAATGGGGGAACCTCAGAAGGAGGAAAGTGCAGCTAGAAAAAATACCACCTTGCGAGTAGTGGCCGAAGTGAAAGAAGAACCAGCCCAGCAATCAGTAGAACCAATGCAAGAAATGCAACCACCAACCGAAGAACCCATGGAAATACCAGTAGGTTTGACCAAGGCCAAAATGAATTGATTCGAGGACGAGTGAAAGAATTGTGGTCGAGGCTTATTAGGGCCTTTCTTTTAATTTTGAAAAATTTTTGATCAATTTTGGCTGACCAAACAACGAGGAGGAAACGTGTGGCAACAACGGTTAGCTTGTGGGGGAGTCAGCTAGAAAACAAGGTAGAAAAAGGAAATTGTGTAAGCGTTGTGGTAAGGTGGCAGTGGAAGACAAAGGCAACTGAGCAGGTAGGAAGGAGGAGGAGCAACCAAGGGAAAGAATAGCTGAGCAGGAACTGGTAGTGTAGGCGACGAAGAGAAATATAAAAGGAGAGGGCCAGTAAGGAAGAGGGGTTGGTTGGTGAGGCCATTGAGGTTGGCATTGTGGAGAGGATAGTGGTTGCAACAGTCTGATAGCAGAAGACAGGAGTTCAGCTAAGCAGGATCTTTGGGACTGAGAACAAGCCCGTGAGTTTGTACATGGGTATTCCTTATATTTACTTGCAGTGAATGCCAAGATGTATTATATTGTTTTACTGTCGAATTAATAGAAAGGAAAGCCCAGATTGGTTTCAAAGTATAATGTGTATAAGTGTACATGATGTGATGACCTATTTAAAATTTTGTAACATCCTGTCAGATGCATGCATTTAGTAGTTTTTGTGTATTAGATGGTATGTTGTTATCTCTACTATGTGTGTAATGTTATATATATGTTAGCGTTTGATGCTTTGGTTGATGCTACCTTGACTCCATGATGAAACCTTCTTACTTCTAGTCACAGCATGCCTCAGGTGAGACTCCTTGCCCCTTGGGTAAGGTGAAAATGTGGCATCGACCTAGACTACAATGAACCATTGTTGGCTCCTCGTACTTGAACCCAGGTTCCCCTCATGACTCTTTCATGCCAACAGTTGCAATACTTATTTGACAAGGGTGGCCCTACCCACCAAGTTGAGCACACGAAAGGTCCAAGTCGATAAATTCTTAGAGATATTAGTGTAGATCTCATTCTAGGGGCAATGCAAAGGGGGTTGACGATGAGGGGGACCCCCAAATATTTTGAAGGGAGAGATCCAATTGTAAAACCCATGGCATGGCCTAGACCAGCTTGGACTAGCTAGGATGTGTGAAAGAAAGAAATATTTGATTTTTCCTTATTTAGAAGCATACCTAAAGAATCTTAGAAGTCCACCAAAATATTGTTCAGCTGGACCCCTTCCCTGATAGTCTCTTTCCCAAATAAGAGGTTGTCATACACGAATTGTTGGTGAGTGTTGGCTTGAGGGGGCTTGACCCAGGTTCAGCGTTAATTAGCCAAACAAATCCCTACACTAATAGACCTTTTGGCATCAGCCCGTAGAGCGCAGACTAAAGTCTCACCCGAAGCAGTATGGGGGGTGCTAGAACCAAGTTTCAACACCCTGAGATGGTCATGATGTCAGTTTATTCCTCTTATTCATGCCTTCACACAGGTCACTTCGCTCTAGGGCTTTCCAGACGAGCCCTCTATTCCATCCTTCAATACCTCCGTAGAATGGTATGATTGAACTTCACACAGCCCTAACCCTTGATTTAAACACTTTTGTTCTACTAAGGTAGCGTATTGCATAGATTGTCAAGTTGTCTCAAGAATCTTACTTGTCTATTAGATACTCACAGTTAGCACCGTGTAAATAGATCATATTAATTGCATTCAGTTATCCAACATAATTATATACATTTTCACATCACATAAGCATTATAAAGGAAATTCATACATAAAACGACAAGATGCATTAATCAGAACAAGACCCATAAATTGCAAAATACTTCTCTTTATTGATGTCTTCCAAGAGATTACAAACTCTATCCACCCTGCAGACACAACTACAAGGGTCCACGCACTCAGTTGTGGACTTCCACCCTAGGCCTTTGTGCATTGAGTTGCAGATCCTCTACCTACGCTATGACTTGAGACTTAGACTTATTACTTTAGAGCTACAACTCTTTTAGATGAATTATTCTTATTCTAACTACTTAGAGCTTAGCACTTTTTGTATAATCCCATGGTTTGCGGACCATGGGTAGATCTCTTACAACCGACTTTTCTTTACAAAACTAAGGGCCAAAAACCCTTTATGACTTATGACACCTTCGTGGTCCGCGACCACAAAATGCAGAGTCTTTACAAGTTTATTACAAAATTTAACCAAAAGATGGGCTTTTAGTCCTAAAATTGTCCTTGGGGGATCCCGTTCGCAACAGGCCCCCAACTCAAACATCGTGACTTGCCCTCGAGTCACTCAGTAAGCGCGGCTATCTTTGCGTGAAGCCCTTCAAGCTCAAACCATATGACTGCAACCTCGGTCGTGCACTGAGCTACCGCCAGCTTCGCATCTTCCATTGTCTACTCAGTCATTGCTCCTGTGCTATCAGCCTGAAGCTTTTGTTGCATTGCATGTAGAGTCGCAAGCTTGCCTTCAATATTTCCTATTACTATGTGAGCCTCATCAAACCAAGGATTTAGTCTCGCCTTGAGCACTACTTCCTTGTGTAGCGCTGTGTCAACCTATTCCTCCAACTACTTGGCCTCCTGCGGCTTGGCTAGTCTCTGTGTCAGCGCAACAGTTTGTGTTGTGCCCTTAACCTCATCGTAGCGTTGTTGTAGCTCACACACTTCCATCTCTAGCCTCTATACATTAGGGTCCTCCTATAAGATGGTCAGGACCTCAACTAACTGTTTAAACAATCGCATGTAGTCTGCTACTGCACTGTCCACCACCGCTACTACTTCCGTGACAGGGGTCACCCAATGTTCCTTCACTTTTGGCGGAGTTGAAGGCTGAGCCCTCAACTGTAACTCTGTAATTTGCAGGTTTGACTCTAACTGAACTTGATCCATCTCAGTCCGAGTGTCGCGCACCCCTATGGCCAACTTGTGGATGTGTACCTCAACTGGCTCCTCCTATGGAATGGCGAACTCTAGGACCATTTGGCAGCCTCCTCAGTGACCTGCATAATCTGCTTGCTTTGATTGGTTTCCTCGGTCTCAACAGTGATGGCAGCATTTCTTTGTAGGGCCATGTTCTCGTTGTTGATCCGCTATCCACTGATCACCTAGAAGGCATGGTACTTGCAAGCCATTAGCTCTGTGATCACTCCATCCTACAAGAAGTGGAGTGCCTCATGCAGGAGCACTACGAGGTTCAACCCTACTCCCTTAAGGGCATTGACAGTGGGCCTGTCAGCCTCATTCTTTGTGGTCAGTGCTTGATCTAGCAGCACTATCACACTGGAAGCCTTCATGCGTAGCATATCGACAGCCTCTGAAGTATCAATAGCCAAGCTAGTAGACACCATGCCAGCCTGCGATTCATAGGTCTGCAACTCCTGTAACCTTGTCTAGACAGCCCCTAGGATGATCTGCTGCTTCTGTTCAAATTGTTGTTGGGCCTCTGCAGTGACATCCTTGACTGTGTCACCAATATCATGTAAATCATGCTCCGTTAATGTGATGGGATCCAACGAGGTCTTGGTCACCTTTGATTTTTTCCTGAACCCTCTCTTATCCAGCTCCCTTGGGTGCTTGATGTGGGTGGATGTCTCCTGAAGGTCTGCGTTGTGCTATTCTATTTCTTCCTCTCTCTCAAGTGAAGGTGACCTTGCACCTTTGTCAGAGCCCCGCTCTGTCCCACCTGTCTGCTTCCCTATCTGCTGCGTGGCCTTGCCCTCTACCTGGGCCTTATTAGTGGCCTCATTTTTCCTCTTCTCGACGAGCTGTGCCATCTTAAACTTGGCCTCCTCCTTCTTCTTTTACACGGAAAACTTGCTCCTGTCCACCGCCAAGTCTATGGTAGTGTGCTACTCTATCGGCCATTGATCAGGCACCACATCAATGGCATCATCCATTGTCAGATAGGGCAATTTGTACCATTTCTGCACAGGGTCCTTCTGTGCCCTGATGGATACTCGATGGAAGTCAGCTTTGAATTCGGCGTAGCCCTACAGGTTGGTGTACACCATAGGTGACAATCACGGTTTATGATTGATGGCCATCTGGATGTTCATCTCCATCAAGATCCAAAATATCTTGTTGTCCTTGACTCGCTGTGCGTCCTTGGTCGCCCACCACGAAGCGTACTTTGCTGCTTCTAGGAGGTCTGGCACAACCGAAGGGAATTTCCTCTCCTCCGGTAGCTCCCATGGCACCAGTACAATTGATAGCAAGAGACACATGTAGTGGAACATCTTGTTGAGCTCTTGTGCTTCATGGCAGTTTTCCAGGAACTCTCCACGAAGGTAGTCTGACCAGTTGAACTGGACTCCTTCAGCGCACTGTGCTATGAGTGCAACAACAGGCGCCGACACCTAATCGGTGTGACACTTCCTCATCACCTTCCCTGCTAAGATCTATGTGGCTACCTTCACAGCGGGGTCACAGATGTTGGATATAGCATATCTGCACGACTTCTTCACCAGTTTAAATTTTTCTTTCATTGATTTTGCAAGAGCTTTCTCGCTACCTTTTCCACAAAATATCATGGTTGGATTCTCTCCTATATACGGTAGTAACTTTATACGATGAATCAACCTATTTTTTATGGTTATCGGCACCTCAAGCCATAGACACCCATCATGCACTAAGCAATAACTGCTTGATGACAAAAACTATCACTGAGGTATGGTTGTAGTGTGGCACCCAGAGCAGGTTGAGAAACCCTACCCTTTCTACTCCCTTGAGCCACCTCTGCAGCTCCAATGCAGTCATTCCTGTATTTGTATCAATGATGTGGCACATCGGCTGCTTGGTCGCCAGGTGTGGGAACCTCTCGTAGTCGACCAAGTCCCAATCTTCAAGTTTCAGCAGTGGCACTCGTGCCAAGCGTGAACCGTCGAAAACAATTTTGTCCAACAGCATAGTGGTTTGCAGTTGAGTCTTGCTCTCATCGATGTCCTTTGGTATCTTGGTCTTAGGCGTGCACAGACTGACATACTCTGGAAGCCGAGTAGTAGGGTCTACACCCTGGGCCTCAACCTCCTCCAATTCAGCTCCCACATCCTCATCGTCCATCGGGATATCTTCAATATCTTCCTCCTCTGGTTTTAAGTTTATGGCCTTGCCTTTCTCTTGTGTTGTGGGCTTTGGTGGGTTTCTCCTTGTTGATGCGAGCACCGGTATGGTATAATGCTTTCCCTTCTTGTCCTTCACGGTTTCCTTTGTTGGGGTCAGCTTTGGTCTCTGCGTCATACTTCAGCCACTTCCGGAGTAGCTACTTCTACCTCTATTTCCATTTCCTGTGTTGACTCCTCTACTACCTCCTCAATATTTATAATTTCTATGGGTGCCGACATAACGCTTTCTAATAGTGCTCCCAATGTCTTTGGCAAGTTTGCAAATGCGGGAGTATCTTTGAAAGCCTCGAAGAATTCTCGGTTCATGGGTGCTTGAAAGCTCAACAACTCAATTCTCCAAATGCCAAGTGTTTTTCGCTGGATAGCCACTTGTAATTTACAGGGCATTTTGAATTCAAATCCGACCATTCCCCCCAAATTTGGTTCATTAATGTTGGATTGGAAACAAATTTTCAAGGATCTGAGCCATAAAGTTTGTCTTAAATTTCGACCGCCCACTCCATTTGGTGCACTTCTATCGTCAAATCATGAACAATGACTTTAGCAGTCACTTTCCAACCGACCTGCGCGATTTCTCCCTGGGTAGTGTAGCTTCTTCCATGCTGCCGCGGACCCTGTGACACTTCCTTGCTTCACACCATCCTCCAATCATGCATCTCCCCAACCCAGATAGTGTATTTTATAGTCCCACGCCTCCTTTCAGCTTCCTGGAACACTGAGACTATGCTACTGTCATCTAGTCACATGGCCGGACCGCCGGTGTATGGCTTCAAGCAAATACAATTCACCTTTATTGGGAAGGGTTCTCCATTCAATTTGACCAATTGTACCGCTCCTCCATCAATAATTTCCTTAATGACATAGGGCCCTAACCAGTGCATCCTCAATTTCCCTGGAAATTTATCAAACTTATTGTCATATAACAAAACCAGGTCATTTACCTTAAATGTGCGCAACTTAATGTGTCTATCATGCCAAGCTTTTTTGCGTTGCTTTTGGACCTGTTGGCGAAATCTAGCGAGAAATCTCTCTTCCTCAAGCTCATCCAGCTGTGAGAGCCTTTCCTCCAAGGCTCCATGATCCGTCATACCTATGAATGCCACTATGCGCAGACTAGGCACAATATATTCCATAGGCATTACCTCTTCAAAACCATAGACAAGCCTAAAGGGGTAATCTGAAATTGATAAAGGTATTACAGACTTATACGTGGAGTTTTCTATATTACTTAGTGAAATGGATCGATAATATTGCGAATAACGCAAACAATTAAACAATCAGAAAACACAATTAGAACACATCAACACAACCAAAATTCATAAAGGAGTTCACCAGAATTCCTTTCTACATCTCCTGGTGCTAGCTTCCAGTGCTGACCTCTTTATTATGTCTTCAGATAATTGTTATAGGTGTGAGCTTGAAACAAAGTATCAAACACAAAAGTGGAACTCACCACTATGTTCCGCTTGAATCTTCAAGTCTAAATGAGTATAAAATTGACCATACTGGTCACTCTGACCTCCAGACCCCCTAGAATGGTTCACAATACACCCTCTATCAAATTTTCTATGTTATGGTTTTTTATAACATGTACAGTTACAAATTATGCAATAAACGTGGAACAAATATGTTTATAATAGAAACAGGCTATAAATGAAAGGACTGGCAGGCGCGGGGTGGACCCTGACCATCCGGCCTTTCCCTGGCATTGATCTTGAGAACAAACCATCTAATAGTTGTCACGTCCCACTCCTCAACTGATCTGGACAACCTGCACCATTGATCTATCCTCTTCCATCTGACGGCTGTTGCGTAGTTTCACGCCTTCACTAGCACGTTCGCTATTTCTCTAAAGGCACATGATAAAGTGGTTTTCGGGAGGCTACGTGTTGAGCACTGAGTAGAATCACGTGCTCCTGGTTTAAAACCACTTCCTACCTTAAGGGAACATGATAAACCATTTACTGCCCTCCTGTCGAAACTCAAAGAGTTTATCTCATTTTCCATAATTTTAATACGTCTGTTTTCCCCGATAACTTGCCTGCATGTCCCGACGCGATATGCATCGATCTCCTTGGATCAGATGATCTTCGTTCTTGCTTGCTGATATCCATTACCTGTTGTCTGAACCAATCTCCTACTGCCACATCATTTGCTGTGCTGACATCACCAAGAACCTGTGACTCTTTCCTGGGTTGCCACATGTCCTGCTAACATAGGATTTGACTTTTTTGAATCTTTGATTGGCTCAATTTTCCTTATCCAAACTCAGATTTGCATGCGGTCTATACGATAGGCTTTGTATTTACGAGCCCTTCAACATTATTCCACTTTCACCTGCATTTCAAGACTTTTGATCTAGAGGTACATCAGAATCCATTTTGGATCACTCCTCCCCACTAGAAGCTTTTGGTCCACCAAAAGTTGGTTTTTAGCTGTCGAGTAAGTGAGGATAAAGTTGCTTCACTTTTCCAATCTCTATCCATCTTGCTTTACTTGGATTTGTACCTTTGAGTCCAACTCGAAGGTACTCAATATCCCCTAGTCATGAAGTTCTTATCCTCCTGTTAAGAACTGTGTCCTCCTTTAACTCATAGAGATACTCAGGCAACATATCCTCAATGGAAGGTAGCTCACCTTGCTCTTCGGGATCTTCAATCAATGAAGGTTCATACAACCTGAATTTTTCAACATTAATGACTGAATAGATTTGCATATAAGATGTTAGATCAAGGCGGAAAGCATTTTCACCAATTTTATCAAGTATTTTGAAAGGACCATATCTAATTGGTTTCAACTTTCTACCTTTAACTTGCAGCCTTTCTTTGCTGATGTACAACTAGACTTGATCACCAACTTGAGAACTATGCTCAACTCAATGCTTGTCATGTCACACCTTGTACTTGACTTGGCTTCTTTCCAACTGTTCTTGTACTGCCTCGTGAATTTCTTGGATTTGTTCAATGAACTTGGTTGCTTTTTCCACATCATTATGTCCATCAACTGTTATGTCTTTACCAAAGAAAAAATCCAAGGGAGACTTTGGTATAAAACCAAAACAAGTCTCAAAAGGATACCTCTGAGTAGAAGAATGCTTGGCATGTTTGTAAGCATGTTGCACATAACACAAATGCTCATACTAAAGCTTGGGATGCTTGTTGCAATATCCTCGAAGCAACTGTATCATTATCCTGTTGACCACTTATGTCTGACCATCTGTTTGTGGATGAAATGTTGTGCTCTTCTTTAACTTTGTGTCCATTGACTCCCATAGTCTTGACCAAAATTTCCCAACAAATCGAGAATCCTGATCAGATACAATAGAAGTGGGTAACCCAAAATGAACCCATACATTTTGAAAGAACAACTTTGCATTTTGTTCAGTTGTGACCTGTTTATTACATGGTATCAAAATACACATCTTACTAAACCTATCCACAAATACATACAAATAATCATGACCTTTTCTAGACTTTGGCAATCCCCCAACAAAATCCATGGAAACGCTTTCCCAAGGACGATAAGGAATTGGAAGTGGAGTATACAAGCCTAATTTTCTATTACTTGGCTTGCTTATAGCACACATAGTACACGCCTTAATATATCTAGAAACTGTCTCATTCATCCATGGCCAATAACAAAGCCTTTACAATTGTGCAATTGTTTTACTTACACCAAAATGACTTGATATTAGAGAAGTATGTGCTTCTCGAATTATGTTAACTCTTTTAGTTTTTGGAATGCATAACTTTCCCAAATGATATAAGAGTTGGTCCTTTACATAATAATCCAATTCTTCTACCTGCGTGCCATGACTTAAAGTTGCATATACATCCTTAAAATCTGTATCTTGAGCATATTGTTCAATGTAACTTTCATGAATTACTAAATTATTCTTATTAAGTATAGTGGATGCATTTATGATTGGTCTTGATAACATGTCTGCAACCTTATTATGTATGCCCTTCTTATATCTGATAACAAGATGAAATTGTTATAGAAAACCCATCAACCTGTAATTTCTTGATTGTTGCAATTTAGTTTGTGAGTGTAAATATTGAAGTGGTTGATGATCTATGTGTATGATCGTTTCTTTACCCATTATATAATGTTTCCACTTTTTAACGTACTAGACTAATGCATACAATTCTTCATCATATGCAGGATAGTTAACTACTGCTGATGTAAAATTCTCAGAATGAAATCATATAGGCTTCCTGTGCTGCATCAACACTTCTCCCATGGCATAGTCACTTGCATCTGTCTCAATATCAAATGGATGTTGAAGATCTGGCAGTGCTAGTACTGGCGCTGTACTGATCCTTTCTTTCAATGTTTTGAAGGCTTTTTGTTGTTTGCCTCCCCACTGAAACACCCGTTTCACACTTGTCAAAGCATGTAAAGGAGCTGCAATCAACGAGAAGTTAGCAATAAACTTTCTCCAATATTGCACTGCCCCTAAGAAAATTCTAACTTCTGTAGCAGTATTGGGCTTAGGCAAATTCACAATGACTTCGACCGTAGAGGGATCTATCTTCAATTCTCCACCCCCTACAATATAATCCAAATAATTCAAAGATGTCCTGCCAAATTCACATTTTTACAGTTTCACATAGAGATTCTCTTTTTAAAACATCTAAAATATGCTTTACATGCTTTACATGTTCATCCCATGTCTTGCTAAAAACAAGAATATCATCTAAATGGACTATTACAAAATCATCAATAAATGGTCTAAATAGATCATTCATGACTCACATAAACGTAGTAGGAGCACTAGTTAAGCCAAAAGGCATAACCAACCATTCATAAAGTCCTTGCTTCGACTTGAAAGCAGTTTTCCATACATCCTATTCTGCAAGTCTAATTTAGAAAAGTAAACTACTTCTTTTAATTGATCTAACAAATCATCAATATGAATAAGAGGATAACGATTATTTATTGTGATTTTATTTAGTGCTCTAAAATCAATGCACATTGTCCACGAACTGTCTTTCTTTCATACCAACACAATTGGTTATCCACACGATGATGTGCTTCGTCGTATAAATCCTTTATCGAGCAACTCTTGTACCTACTTCTTTATCTCTGCATTCTCTAGACCTGATAACCTACACATTCCAATGTTATGTAGTGGAGCATCTTGCTACAAATAAATATCATGTGCTATCTCTCACTTGGGTGGAAGCCCCTGAGGCTATTTAAACATAATATCATAGTAAACAACAACTTTAACTAAATCTACTTTTTGTTTAGGATTACATATTTGGAATGCATCGGATTTATCAAGATCCTTTGCCTTTACAATCATCAGTAAAAATTGCTTACTTGAATTTACAATTCTTTTCATTTGTCCTAAATTTATGAGAGACTAGTTATCTTTAATTTTATGAGCTCTTACAATATACTCAATTCCATCTTTAGTGAGTTGATACTTATTTTCAACTCGACAGAAGATAGCTTTTCTATCGTACAAGTAGGGACTCCCTAAAACAATTCCACATATGTCCAATGGGACTATATCTAACTCAACCTCATCTACAAATGTTGACCAAATAGCAAAATGAAGTTTACATTGTTTCATTACTTGTTTCATTGTTTTATCACACACCCAACCTAATGGATATGTCTCTTTATGAGGTTTTGTTTCTAGACCCAACTTCTTTACAATTGTTTCGGAAATAAAATTAACTTGTGACCCACTATCAAATAAAGTATCAATTTTAGTGTGCTTGGAAATGACTCTAATATGAAATAGCTCATTTCTTTTCCTCTCATTACTTTCATTATCGATAGAGTTCAAATAATTACTTGTAGATTCTTAAGAATCTTTACCTTTTATACCTATGGTTGTAACTGTTGTTTCATCACCTGAGTCTGACCCCAAGTCCTTTTGAATAGTAGCAACATTCTTTCATTCTTTACCCCGAACTTCTTAGGCTTGAATTCTAGATGCAAAAACCAACAATGTGCCTCATCATGTCCTTCCTTCTTAAATGAGTGCATGAAGGTTTATCCTTCTTTATAGTGTTTGTTTTCCTCTCCTTCCATTTCAATTTCTTATTTCCTTTATTCTTGTTCTCAAAATATTTGGATGAATTCCCAACATCTGAGTTTACATTTTTACCTCTAGCCTCTAGAAGAGTTGCTTGGACTAATACATCATCTAAGCTAGTGGGATTAAACATTAGTATGCTTCAAATAACTATGAATACCACCTATATATTTTAACAATGTCTCTGGTGAGTCTAATGATTTTTCTAATGTTAAAGCTCTTTTGCGAAATTCCTAAGTATAACTCTGTACACTTTGACCCTTGAATTGACATAGTATCTGCCAACTCATCATTGCTTGTTGCATATAAGCCAAAGGATAAAATTGTTTTTTAATGGCATAAACAAATTCATTCCAAGTTGAAATGATTTTACCATGTTTTTGAAGATCTGCTTGTGTCTTGCCTTCCCACCATACAAGTGCAGTTCCTCCAATTTCAAGGCTAGCCGGCTGGATCTTCTTTCTTTCTGAATCAACTTTCTGCACCCTACAATATACATCAATTTGCCTTATCCAATTATCTAGCTTTTCTGCATTAAGTTCTCCATCATAAATTGGCAAATCATATTTTACATCTAATTTGATCAAAGAGGTTTTCTTTTTCTTCTTCTTAGAAAAACTAGTTTTATGAGAATAAGACGATGATGATGACGATGATGGTGATGATGGAGGAGATGGTGGAGGAAGCATTTCTCCTTTCCTTTTATCTTCTTTATCTAGAGGGGCAAAAATATAAGGTTCCTTTGCTCCTTTATCTGGCTTAGGTGATGAGGTGCCTTCACCTTTACCCTTTTTGAACTCATTATACATCTCTGCCACCATGGCATGTATTGTCATGAAACTATCCAAGAATTGGGGTTCCCGACTCAAGTGAATTATCTTCTATCATATTTCTCTGTGAAAAGACTCTTCCAATCTCTGGATTTGCCTCAACAAGTTCTCCTTCACCTCGTCCAAGCCTTAACCTAGTTAGCATTCAAATCTCTACCCAAGCTTGTCAAACCTTAAAAACCTTAGAGCTCTGATACCACTTGACCCAAAATTGATAAAGGTATTATAGATTTATGTGTGGAGTTGTCTATATTACTTAGTGTAATGGATCGATAATATTGCGAATAACAAAGGCAATTAAACAATCTGAAAACACAATTAGAACACATCAACACAACAAAAAATGATAAAGGAGTTCACCAGACTTCCTGGCTACGTCTCTTGGTCCTAGCTTCCAGTGCTGACCTCTTTATTATGTCTTCAAATAATTGTTACAGGTGTGAGGTTGAAATAGTGTCTGAAACAGAAAAATGGAACTCACCACTATGTTCCATTCGAATATTCGAGTCGAAATGAGTATATACTCGACCGTACTGGTCACTCTGACCTCTAGACACCCTGGAATGGTTCACAATAAACCCTCTGTCAACTTTTCTATGTTATGGTGTTTTTATAACACGTACAGTTACAAATTATGCAATAAACATCGAACAAATACGTTTATAATAGAAATAGACTATAAACGAAAGGACTAGTGGGCAGGTGGTGGACCTCGACATCCAGCCTTTCACTGGCACTGATCTCGAGAACAAACCATCTGATGGCTATCACGTCTTGCTCCTCAACTGATCCAGACAACCTGCCCATTGATCTGTCCTCTACCATCCGATGGCTATCGCGCGGTTTCGCGCCTTCACTAGCATGTTCACTATTTCTCCAAAGGCACACGATAAAGTGGCTTTCAGGAGGCTATGTGTCGAGCACTGAGTGGAATAGTCTGCTCCTGGTCTAAAACCGCTTCCTGCCTTGAGGGCATGAGATAAACCATTTACTGACCTCCTATCAAAACTCAAATAGTTTAGCTCATTTTCCATAATTTTATCGCGTTTGTTTTCCCCAATAACTGTTGGGTGTGGAGCATGATTATCATCCTAATTTAGAGGTCTTTGTTTCAGCCGGATGTATACCCTAGGAAGCTTGTACACCCCTCCATGCGGGGGGAACTTGTCCCCCCCGTGGGGGTTCAGGTGGGGCCATCCCCCCCAGCTTGGGGGTCCAGGGTCCAGCGGTCCCCTAGCAGGGGTTTTGGGGGCAGCACCCCAAAAGCTAAAAACAGATGTAAAATTACCTTGCAAAAGTATAGTAATTTCTAGTCAATCTGGGTCATTCATTAGGTGGATGATCTGACGGTAGAATTTATTTTTAGTTTAGGGTTTTTTTCCCTAGAAGGAAACCCCTCTCTTTGTATGAGGGTATTGTATTGAGGTTGTTGAATATATGTGTATTCTCAAAGAGAGAAATAGATAGGTGAGACTGTGAGAGAAAAGGGAGGATATTACAGTGGATCTCCTGTAGGTTGTGTCTCTTCATTTTGCTGGATAATAGAAAAGAAGGACTGGCTGTTTGGGGTGGACATAACCCAAACTGGGTGAACCACGTATATATGTCTCTCTCTGGTTTTATGTGTTTGTGTTTTTCTGCATATTATATGTCTTGCATTTCTCTGTCATATATAATATTTTTCTAATAATAACTTGCCTGCATGTTTCGACGCGATATGCATCAATCTCCTTGGATCGGACGATCTCTATTCTTACTTACTGATATCCATCTCCTATGGTCTGAACCAATCTTCGACTCCCACATCATCTATTGTGCTGACATCACCAAGAACCTGCGACTCTTTCCCAGGTTGCCACATGTCTTGCTGACGTAGGTTTTGAATTTTATAAATCTTTGATTGGATTAATTTTCCCAAACTTGGATTTGCATGTGGTTTGCACCATTGGCTTCATATTTATGAGCCCTTCAACATTATTCCACTTTCCCCTGCATTTGAAGACTTTCAATCTGGAGGTACATCAGAATCCTTTTTGGATCAGGAGGTTTGTTCAGTCAACTTCTTGCATGTCGTCCAATAAGTCCATAGTACTGCAGGTATGCGTAGGTATGAATCACTTTGCTGAGCATTTCAAACCTTAGTTAGTGTGTTTTCAATCACTTTTTTGAATTCTTCCATCGTCCCGTTAGCCTGCGGGTGATAAGGTGTGCTCATTTGGTGGTATACCTAAAATTCCTCCGTTAGTGCACTACTCGTCTCATTCAAAAAGTGCGTACCACAATCACTCATCGAGATCTTTGGACAACCAAATCACGTCAGTACATGCTCAAAGAGGAACTTTGCGGTGGTCGTGCCTATGAAATCCTTCACAAGTTGTGCCTCCACCCAACGAGTCAAATACTCCATCACGGTTTTAATGTACCTTGCTCCTGTCTTTCCTTGGGGCTGAGTGGGTCCCACAAAATATATCGCCCATTTCTCAAAGGGTTGCAATGTCATCTGTGGATTCAAAGGCATCTCATCGCTCTCCGATGGCCTGCCATTCCTTTGACACACATTACATGCCTTGCAATATTTTTTTGAGTCCTAATGGAGGGTTGGCCACCATAACCCTGTGCGTAGAATCTTCTCCGCGATTTCGCTTCCTACATAATGTCCTCCCATTGCACCCCCATGAGCATCCATGAGGATGCTGGTTGTTTCAAACTCAGGTACATATCGTCCCAATATCTCATCAGACCCCATTTTGTATAGATGGCTAGCAATGACAGAAAAATATGTCACATGCACCACTAATTCCTTCTTCTATTGGATAGTGTATACTTGCGGGGAAATTCATGTCGTTAGGAAGTGTATTATATCCTCAAAATGACCATTCGCGATGCACACTGCAAATAGCTGCACGTCAGGTAATCCTTCCTTTAAATTAGTGGGCTCTTCCCCTGTTTCAATGCGCGACAGATGGTCTGGTCCTGCATTCAGTCATCTAGACATCACAATAACTTCAAAATCATACTCCTGGAACAATAAGAGCCATCTGCATATTCTCCCCCCCAACACAGGGTTCTTGACCAGGTGCTTCAATGCGGAGTGATCTATATACATATTAAAATGGCCTCCCAATAAGTAGTGCCTAAACTTCTGGAGTGCATACACCATGGCTAACCCTTTGCACTCGGTGGTAGAATAGTTCTTCTCCACTTTGGATAGTCTTTGGCTTGCGAACACGATAGGATGGTCCAAGTCTCCTCTGCTAGCCTGTGTTAGTACTACTCCCAGCACAATATGTGACACGTCGACATGTACATGCAACTCCTTCTTTTAATCTGAGAATACTAGAATTGGTGCGGTGACCATCTTTTCTTTCAATATATTCAATCTCTTTTTACAATCCTCATTCCAGCAGAATGAGAAATCCTTTTTCAATAATTTCTCCATAGGTGCGGTGATCTTGGCATGGCCTTTGATAAACTTTTTCTAATATCTGTGTGTCCTAAGGTAGCATGCAGTTGTGTCACACTACTTGGTGCTTCCAAGTTCAGTATCACCATGATCTTCGCGGGATCTACCATCAATCCCTATTTGGCTACCACATGACCCAACAGGGTCCCAAAAGGAACATAGAACAGACACCTCTTTAGATTGAGCACAAATTGGTACCTTTGATAGGTATCTAGCATCAAGCGAAAGATTGCTACATGGCATTTTACCAGCCGAAACACAATCCAGTCATCAAAATATACCTCCAGGAACTTATGAATAAATTCCTTGAACGTAGCAATGACTACACACTAGAAGATCACAGACGCATTCTTCAATCCAAACGGCATTACATTTTATTGAAAACAACCCCACTCAATCACGAAGGTTGTCTTGCTTCTATCCTCCAGCGCAATTTTGATCTGGTGGTACCTCGAGAACCCATCAGTGAAGGAATATGCTTCCTGACCACCTACATTGTCCAACACTTCATAAGTGAACAGAGTTAGGAAAGGATCATGTACGCAGACGTCATTTATCTTTCTGAGATCCACGCATATCCTTATTTCATCCTTCTACTTCTTTTGTTGTACCATCATGGGGCTTACCTAGTCACATTATTCCACAAGTTCAATGATGTCTGCCACGAGCATCTTCTCTAGCTCTAAGTGGACCTTCTCCTTATACTTCGGACTGAGACGGTAAGGTCTTTTCTTAACCTGCATTGCATCGGGTTTCAACGTGATCTTCATAAAATCTAGGTCCCCGATTATCCCCTTCAGATCCGTAAACTTGGTAGGGAATAAATCTTGGTACTCGCAGAGCAATTTAGTGACCTTATCCTTCACGTCGTCCCAGTAATCTCGAATATTTGTGAATTTGGGTTCTGCCTCCATACCAATGTTTACCTATTTTGCTTTCAACGACACAATTATATCAGGATTCTTGATCTGTAGTCCTTCAACCTCGTGGTGACCTTCTGTTTCAGGGATGTTAATCTTTCACAGATCCTCATCCTCTTCTTCAACGGTTACATTATAGTATTGCATCACGTGACTTAGCTGAGTAGCCCACTCAAGCTGAATTAGGTCCAAAGCATCCTGTGGTATCCTAAATATTGTTTCTTTCACCTCTTGTAGTGCCTCATCAATATAGTCAAACCCATATTCAAAGTTGAATGTCATTATGAATCCCTCGCGTAAAATATCCCATTCACCTGTACCATGGCTAAGCTCTCTTTCTACATACCATTTCATCAAGACGAAGTCCAAGGTGTGACAGAACAAGTGCACACATTCAGGTTGGGGCATCTCTCCATAAGCCTGGGCCCATTTGGCCAAATGCGTGTGCGGATCATCCTGCCCATCATACTTGTATGTCATTCGCATCTTCAACTTCCCAAAGTGTGTTCTCATCATTCTCCTACATTCGGACCAATCATCAAAACTTCCATTATGCGTACCCCACCACCTTATGGGCATAGCGCATAGTGCCCAATCCAATGCCTGGAAGCGCTGCTTTTCTAGCACCTCCCTTTCAAATTCATCCAAAAAGATATTTACATCATTCATGCTATCATAAGTAGGTATATCTCTTACCTCTGATGACACACAGTGCAGCGACCGGGTCATCATGTTGCAGTGCAGCGTAGTTACTTCATGTAATCGATTCTTCCAACACTTTAACTCTTCATCAGAGTCTGAGGTGCAATAACTCTTGTGATCCCATGTAATTCATCCATCCGTGGTGGGATCCACCGAATCTTGGTCTCACATTGTTATCTTATAGATACAGCCCAGATCATCATCACCCTCATAATTGCGGACTGGTTCAGTATAGCGCGATACTTCAGCAGGATCTAGGGGTACTATTACATGTAGCGATTTCTTCTTAGATATCATCTTTCACTTCTTTAGGTTAATTACCATGTTCCTATCAATAGCCCAATCAATTCCTAGGAGTGCACGATAGGGGTTGTTGTCATCCACAATTTTTATTACTTCAAATTCAGCAAGTGCACTCGCACCTTCAATATCCATAGTCACCCCCTATAGCCGCCCCATGGGGATGATCTTCTTCTGATTCACCATCCTTAGTTAAATTAGAGACCATTGCAGATCAGGTCTCCCCATTCGTTCCCAAGTCTACATTGGTAGGACATTCGCATCTGACCCTAGGTCCAAAATGACCTGATCCATTTCATACTCTCCTATCTGCACAGTCAGTCTCATCTCCTGTCTCGTTCTTGTTTTATGCTTGCCAATCTTTTGTACTACGCATAGCTCTCCCGGTGCATTTATGGTGCATCTATTTATGAGCTCTTGTAACCCCTTCACAACCTTGCTATCGCTCAGTAACTTCATGTAGGTGTCAAGGAAGGTCATGAGCATAGAAGGGTCCATCTCCTAATCAAGCTTGTCCTTTCTCCCTGAGGTGGAGGCCTTAGCGAAGCTATTCTTTCCTTCCATGAATGATTCACGTGCGTGTTCCAAATCAAACTAAGCCTCCTTTACCGGAGCTTTGCAAACCCATGTATTGTCTTCTGGTTGTTTCCCCTTGTCATCTCCTATTGCGATTCCACTTCGGAGCACTATGTTCACATTCAGATCCTCTTCATGCAACTTAGACCTCATCATGTGTAGGTTCTGAGTCGGCAAAGGTGGTAGCACACCTTTCTCACGTATCCTAGCTATCAGCGTAGTATAGTCTTCCATTTCATGATCAAATAATGTGCAATACTTGTATGGCGGACATGTTGGGTTAGTGAAATCGCGGGCATAGTGTCATGGCCCTCCACAATTGTAGCAGATCAACTGTCCTTGACCTCTTCCAGGTCCTCCTCCACCTTGGCCTCGTCCATGCCCCTGAAATCCTGTCCGATCCATCCCTGTGCTCTGGTCAGGGGTCATGTTTCTGCCTTAACCCTATAGGTGGGAGTTCTATTCATCATCAATCCATAACTTCTACAATTACAATCATAATGTCCTACCGACCTACAAAATTCGTCGAATAGTTGTTGTGGTGTTTGTACAAATTTATGTAGAAAATGACAGTTATTTGTGGCATGTTTTCTTGTTACCTGATATATAGCACACCACAATGCATGCCCCGCACTTGGTCCTGCTTGAGCTTCCGGCCTCAAAGGCATTGGTCCTCCTCCTGCAATGTAGTTTGCAAAGGCCAGGCAATGGTCTTTGTCATGCCCCTATCCCTTGCATTGTAGGCACCATACCTCTTCGTGCACCTCTGGTCGATCTGTTCTATCCTGCTTCAAAAATTACATCTCAAGGCAAAGATTTTTCAACTACGCATGGACCTGTTGAACCCCTAGATTTGGATATTGCATAGGGGTTTCATGTAGTCTCATTGCAATCTCCAAGGCTTCTGCTTGAGTTGTTATCTTCTATTGTGACAACGCAACCCTTAAGTGTGGTGGTAGCGAAGCCACAAACCACTCGCGATGCTACCCATCTGTCAAGTTCATATTAGCTTCGTCGATCTTACATTTCAACCTCTGATCTAATTCCCATGGTCTCTCACCTAGTTGCATCACACTTTCTTTGAAACCCACAATCGACTATGCCTCAGATTAAGGCCTACTGAATTCCCTATTTAGTGTTGTCTGGATGTTTGCCACTCTAGCATTTGGGTTATCATTAGAGTACTTGATATACCAGGTTAGCGCGTGATCTTGTATAGAACTAACCAGTGTCGCCTTCTTTATGTGATCATATGTAATGCCCTAAGTTTCCCATATGGCTTTCACGATGAACTAACATTGGTCCGGGTCCTTATTTCCCAAGCCTTTGAACAAAGGCAGCTTCACTGAGTTTGCCATAATGAACTACGGTGGGGGTGGAGGTGGTACGGGTGAAGTCACCGGTGATGGTTGTGAAGTTGGAGGTGGTGCGGGTGGAGGTGGTATTCATGGGAATCCTTGTCTTATTAACTGAATAGCACTTCACGGAGAAACATGCACTATCCCTTCTTCATCACCTCGTGGAGGTGAAATCAATGGACTATATTCAGGACCCTTTTCTCCTTTGTTCCTGTAAGTTTTTCCGCTTCGCATAGTTCTGAACATCAAGGTAGCTGCATAACCTATTTTCCGCACAATAACATTTTACTCCAATTATTCAAAGATTTCACGTACTTACTTTGTGGTCCTTTGAAAAAGCGTTGCTCTGCCTTGCTGTAGTTGACTGAGGTGTTGATGGTGAATTCAGTCACAAATCCTCCTATGATGCGATCGAGCAAATGATCGATAGCATGGGCGATCTTGTCCTCAAATGCTTCCAATTTCTCTACTAGATCTAGGGTCCAAACAATACGACCATTAAGTTTCCACCTTCCTTGGCTATTTTCTAGCTTCGTGATCCACTCGTATAGTTCAACCAGAAAAGAGTAGAAAAAGATTTCGTGGATCTCCATATATAGGTATCTTTCTAACCACTCTTCCTTGGGCAGTCGTGGGTTTCTGTTCTCTTGCACCAGGAATTCGTGGATCTTCCTATCCAACCAGTCTTTGAACTCTTTCTTAGTTCGATTCCAATGATACGACATCACACATATCTTTCGCAAATTCTGGTCCCGGCAATGGAACCATTTGTTGGTCTGAGGGGTCCTAACCTAGGTTTAGCATTAATTAGACAAACAAATCCTTACACTACTGGTCCTTTCTGCATCAGCCCGTGGAGTGTAGACCGAAATCTCACCCGAAGCATTATGGGGGGATGTTGGAACCACGTTTCCGTACCCTGAGATAGTCGTGATGTTGGTTTATTCCTCTTGTTCCTGCCTTCGCACAGGTCGCTTTGCCCTAGGTCTTACCAGATGAGCCCTCTACTCCGTCCTTCAATACCTCCGCAGAAGGGTATGGCTAACCTTTGTACAACCCTAACCCTCGATTTAGACACTTTTGCGCTGCTAAGGCAACATGTTGCACAGATTGTCAAGTTTTCTTCAGAATCTTACTTGTCTTATTAGATACTCACAGTTAGAACCGCGTAAATAGATATTCTTAATTGCGTTCAGTTATCCAACATAATTATATACATGCGCACATCACATAAGCATTATAAAGGAAATTCATACATAAAATGACAAGATGCATTAATCGGAAGAAGACTCAGAAATTGTAGAATATTTCCCTTTATTGATGTCTTCCAAGTGATTACAAACTCTATCCACCCTGCATACATAGCTACAGGGGTCCACGTACTCAGCTGCGGACTTCCACCATAGGCCTTTGCACACTCAGTTGTAAAGCCTCTACCTATGCTACGACCTAAGACTTAGACTTCTTACTTCAGAGCTACAACTCTTTTACATGATTGATTCGTATTCTAACTACTTAGAGATTAGCTCTTTTTATACAATCCCATGGTCTGCGGACCATGGGTAGATCTCTTACAGCCGACTTTACTTTACAAAACTAAGGGCGGACAACCATTTATGACTTATGAGACCTTCGCACTCTGCAACCACAAAATGCAGAGTCTTTACAAGTTTATTACAAAATTTAACCAAAAAATGGGCTTTTAGCCCCAAAACTGTCCTTGGGGGATCCCATTCCCAACAGTGAGTCATACAGACATTGGTGCCATGAATGTGGATGTTGCTCAATATATTTCATTGTGTTTATACCTTGGAAATCCTTCCCAAACCTTTTGTTGCAATGATGAAGAGGAAGAGGGATATAGGGTCCCCTTGACGAATACCACTAGAAGATTTGAAGGTTGTTGAGGGGGATCCGTTAATCAAGATGGAGAAGAATGGGGTGGAGACTAGGGATCTGATCCAGTGGACGCAATCATTTATAAATCCAAAGGCCTTGGTAATTTCCAGTAGATACTCCCAATTCATCTGATCAAGGGATTTTGACAGATCCATTTTGAGCAGCATGCCTTTCGTTTGTGGGATTGAATAGAGTGTATGGTATCATGTGTTGAGATAATGCCATAAAGGATTTGGTGACCTTATACAAAACTCGATTGTTTCTGCCTGATTATGTTATGTAGGACGGACTTCAAACATCTCACCACGATCGTAGAGATGATTTTATAGATGACATTGCAGAGGGTGATGGGTCTAAAGTCATCAGGGACTAGGGCGACTTGGGATTTGGGGATGAGGTTTAGGAAGGTGGCATTCAGGCCCAACCAGATACAATGAAGGTGAAGATATTCCTCCACCATATCCCATATATTTTGACTCAGAAAAGGCCATCCTTCTTTGAAAAATTCAGTAGTGAATCCGTCTGAGCTTGCGGATTTATTGGTCGTAAAGGCTTTAACTACTTCTTACACATCGGCAAGTGTGACCAGGTTAACTAGAGCTTCATTTTGAGAAAGGGTGACTAGGGTTCGGATATGATGCATGACAGTATGAATTGGTTCAAAACTATCATAGCCTTCATCTTGTAATAAGGATGAAAAATATCCTTTGAGTTCCCTTTCGATGTCTTCTTGTCATTCATAGCACCTGGCCATGGACCCTTGAAGCTCGGTGATGTAATTTTGTTGGGGATGGTTAATCATGGACTTGTGGAAGAACTTGGTATTGCACTCTCCCTCACAAGGCCATTGGAATTGTGAGTCCTAGCACCATAGGATCTCTTCTTGGGCTTTCCTTTCCTCTATTTCTCAAATTAGAAGCCCCTCTACCTCGACCAATTTTCGGGAGAAACCATCCCTTATGATTTTCCTATCCATGTCTTCTAGGAGAGTGATCTGATTTAGAATATTAGTTTGTGGTGCTAAGATCTTCCTCAGATTATAAACAAAAATCTTTCATTGTGCTTATGGATTCATCAATTTTTGCAAGTGAAATGATGAGTTTTTATGTTAATTTTTATGAGAAATTTAACATAAACCAGAAATTGAACAGCAACATAAACATGTATAAACAAAATCAAAAACATATTACAACAAGAACATGATAAAGGGGTTTACCCCTCCTCGGCTACATCTCCTTGGTCCATCTTCCAATGGCTTGGGCCTCAATATTATGCTAAAAAATGTAAAAACCAGTGTTTACAATTCTCAAATGCTTCTGAAACCTGCTCCAATGAGTCCAGAATGTCCAAATATGGCTATCTAGCCTCTTTTTGCAACCAATTGGGTGGAAAATTGAAGAATTTATGACTTTTCCTTGTTTTCCCACTATTCGTTCCACAAATTGCTCTAAAATTGACATAATCCCACAATTTTTCTCCAAAATCTGCTAACTAGGTGAAACTTTAGCCACGTGGCAGGCCATAATGTCTCTGCACCGACTGTTCATCACAAATCACAATCAGAAAGGACCAACGAGCTTAAGTTTTGTGTACGCGAGCAATATTGCAATAGCGATGTGGCGGACCCGATGGAATTATAAACTAGAATTTAAAGTCATAGCGCATCTGGAACTTATCGCTCATCGCAATCAAGGGAGAACTAGTGGGAAGTGTGATTGCGGTTGTGAAGTGCAAATGTGATTGTGATCTTTGATTGCACACATCATATCACATCCCAAGTACGTTGGGGGTCGATTTCCATAATTCCTTTTGTGGGTTGCGATTGCGATTTGTGATTGTGATATCGCTATCGCAACCTGGTACCTATCAGGGTCGATTCTAACATGATCTGCCTATGACCTATGATTTGCGATATGCAGGGACCAATGATGGCCTGCCACTTGGCACCTCCTCATTTTCTGAAGGACTTTGCCACTCATCCAATCCTGCCACTTGTCCAAGTCAAACATGAACTTTGACTTGCTATAACATCTACATATGAGCTCAAATTTCAGTGAAGTTTGCACCGTTTGATTTTTGAGTATAATTTTGAGCACTTGATCACTCCTCCCCACTAGAAGTATTTTGGAACCCAAAAAGATCACTTTCAATTGAACAAGTGAGGGTACATTTCCCTCACCTTTCCAATCTCGATCCATTGATCACTGAATTGGAACTTGTGATCTCCACGATTCTTGTTGTTCCTTTCTATGTACTTTCCTTTAACCTTTTCAAGTTGTTCTTGCACTGTTTGATGTATCATTTGGAGTTGTTTAATGAAATATTTGGCCTTTTCCATGTTATTATCAGTAGTAACATCCTTCTTACCAAGATGATGCAACAAATTATGATGCAAATGGTAAACAAATTCCTCCAATGGATTCCTTTGATTCAAGCTTGAATATACATCATGAAAGTATGTATTTTTCTGAACATAACTTTCATGTAAAACAAAATGATTCTTGAGTAAATTAGTTATAGACTTAGAAAGTAAATCAACAAACTTGTCACTTATACCTTTATTATACCTATTGGTTGAGTGGAATAGTAGAAGAAAACCCATCCAATCGAAGTGCCTTTGTTGCTGTAACTTAAACACTTTACCATTGAAAATTTTTTAATGAAAAGAAATGGGCTTACCACATTGCATAAAGACTACGCCCATGGAATATTGTTGGCTTATGGGGGCCTGACCCGGGTTCAGAGTTATTTAGCCAAACAAATTCGTACGCTATTGGCCCTTTCAACATCAAGCAGCAAAGCACGGACTGAAGTATCACCTGAAACAGTATGGGGGGATGCTGGAAGCAGGTTTCTGCACCCTTGATAGTCTATGATGTCGATCTAGTCCAACTAGACCTACCTTCACATAGGTTTCTTCACACACTGTTCTAACCTTCAGTATCTTCACAGTCTATTATAATCATCTTTCACGTAGCCCTAACTAGGGGCTGAGATGCTTCCACACTGTTAGGGCAGCGTTCTGCGCTATTTCCGAAATACGCTACGTGTCTTACTCACCTTCTTAACATATCTTAGCTAACTTCATGCAAACAGACATTCTATCTTGCGTTCACTTAATCAACACTATTATACACATTTGCTCATCATATGAGCATTAAAAGTGAAATTTATACCCAATGTAATAGATGCATAAAACAAGAAAGAAATACACATAAATGATAGAAAACTTCTCTTTATTAATACTTCCAACTATTACAGACTCAACTCACCCTACGCACTCAGTTATAGGGGTCTGCGCACTCAGCTGCGGACTATTAGGCCTCTGCGCACTTAGCTGGAGAGACTTCTCCTACTCTACGACCCAAAACTGGACTTTACTCCATAGATACAACTCAACTCTTCATCTTCTTCTATAAATGCATTGCTAAACTACTTAGAGCCTTGCTCTGTTTATACAATCCCATGGTTCATGTACCATGGGTAGATCTCTACAGTCGACATTACATTAACAAAATTAGGGTGGACAACCCTATGACTCTTTAACAAACTACATGCTCTGTGCCCACAAAATGCGGAGTCTTTACATCGGAATTACAATCTTTGACCAAAATCTGGACTCTAAGCCCTAAAACTTCCCTCGCGGGATCTTGACCCAACAGGCCCCCAAAACAAGCATCGTGACTCACCCTCGAGTCACTCTTTCGGTGCAAATATATTTGTGTGAAGACCTCACAACTCTGACTAGATTGCTGCAAGTTCGGCAGTGCACTGAGCATCTGCTTGTTGTACCTCCTCTACATGTTGTTCAGTGACCATTGTGGATGAACTGCTACTGTAGATCCTCTCCTTTGTTGCTTGCAGTTGCGTGAGCTTTGCTTCAGTGGAGGTTGTAATGGTATATGCCTCATCAATCCATGGCTGTAGGCGCACCTTCAAAACTGCTTCCTTTTGCCGAGTAGCATCCACTTGCTTCTTGAGTGCTTTAGCCTACTACATCCTCATGAGCCTCTGTGTAAGGGCAACCATCTATGCGGTCCCTTTTTCTTTTTCATATCTCTGTTGTAGCTTGCACGCCACTGACTCTAGGTGTTGTATGTTTGGGTCCTCCTACAGGGTGGTGAGGACCTCAAACGACTGCTCGAATAACTTTTTGTAGTCTGTCACTGCATTGTCTACCGCCACCATTATTGTTGTGATCACGTTAGCACGTTGTTCCTTAACCTCCACCGGAGTTGAAGGCTACACCTTCAACTGCATTTCTGTGATCTGAAGGTTCAGATCCAGCTGAACCCTGGCGATTTCTTCCTTCACATCGTGTGCCCTTGCTGCCAACTTTCGAACGCATGCCTTCACTGGTTCCTATGCTTGGATGGCCAACTCTGGGACAATTTGGTAGGCTTCCTCCACCACCTGCACTATCTATCTATTCTACACCACTACCTCATCGTGCTACAGGCTCAACTTCTCAATGTTGATGCATTACTCGCTCATTACCTGGAGTGTGCAACCCTCCATGTCTCGTAGTTGTGTAGTGACTCCATCCTACAAAATAATAGAGCATCTCCCAAGGGAGTGCAACCACGTTTAATCTGATTCACTTCAACCCACTAACCATATGCCTGTCGGCCTCATTTTCTGTAATAAGTGCTCCATCTGGCAGCACTATTGTGCTGGTCATCTGGCTGCACAGCATTTCCTCGGTCGTGTAAGTGCCTACTGCGATGCTAGTTGACACTATGCCAGCCTATGGAGTGTGCACCTACAACTCCTGTATCTACGTCCGGTGAGCCCCCAACACCATCTGGTGTTGCTCCTCAAACTGTTGGAGGGCCTTTGTGGTGACGTCCCTCACTGTCTCACCAATATCATTGAGATCCGACTCAGTGAGGGTGATTGGGTCAAACGAAATCTTTAAGGCCTTCGACTTCTTTCATGGCCCTACCTGCTCTCTTGGGTGTAGAAGTTTTAGCTATGTGGACATTGTATGTGGGTTCGCGCCACCTTGTTCTATTTCAATCTCTGGCATAGGTGAAGGAAACTTCTGTCCTTTGCACTCTTCCTCTGTTGTCTTCTGTTGTCTTCTGTTGCTCTTTTGCCAACTTCACAACATCGTGCGCTGCTTGGGCCTTGGCCACTGCTTCTTGGTTCCTACGCTTTTCTACCAACTGTGCCATCCATAGTTTCGCCTCCTCCTTCTTTCGCTGTGCGGCAGACTTCTCTGCCTCCACCATGGAGCCATCTGGAGCATGTCACTCTGACAACCAAGACTCAAGTACTGCGAAGATGACATTGTCGGTTGTCAAATAGGGTAACTCACGCCATGTCTTTGCGGGGTCCTTCTACGCCCTGATGTATACATGGTGGAAATCGGCCTTGAACTTCGCGAAGCTCTGTAGATCATTGTAAACTGTGGGTGATAACCACGTCTTATGATTAATCCCCATTCTGATGTTCATCTCCATGAGCACCCAGAATATTTTGCTTTCCCTTATCCTTTGTGTGTCCCTGGTTGCCCACAACGAAGCGTACTTCGCTGCCTCTAAAATATCTTGTGTGATCGTCGAGAACTGGCTATCTTCGGGAAAGTCCCATGCCACCAATACTACTAAAAATAGGAGCCATGCATAATGAAAGGTTTTTCCCTACTCATGTGCCTCGCAGCAGTTCTCAAGGAACTCTCCGCATAAATAGTTTTCGTAGTTGAACTGGACCCCTTCTATGCACTCTGCTACTAGTGCAACTGCCAGCATGGGCACCTCATCCATGCGACACTTTCACATCACCTTCCTTGCCAAAATATTTGTCGTGACCTTGACCACACGGTCATTGATGTTAGAAATGGCGTACCCCCGCTTCTTATTTTACAATTTAAATTTCTTCTTCATGGCCTCCATGATGGAAAAATCGTAACTCTTTCCTTCAGAAATGTTCACTGGATGCTCCCCTACACAAGGGAGTTGTGTAATCCTATGAATCAGATGATCCATGATGGGGATGGGCTCCTCCAGCCACAAACACCCATTATGAACCAAGCAGAGTAGCTGCCTGATGACAAAAATTGTCATTTGGGCACGATGGAAATGCAGAACCCAGAGCAGGTTTAACAATCCTACCCTCTCTACACCTCTTAGCCATTTACAGAGCTCCAACTCTATGATTTTTGTTGGCACGTCTTTCTTCTGGCGCATGAGCTACACGGTCGCGAGATGTGGGAACTTCTCGTGGTTCGCGAGGTCCCAATCCTCAAATTTCAGTATGGACACTCGTCCCAAGTTCGCTCCTTCAAAAATAATTTCATCAGGGAGCAACAGAGTCTGCAGAGAGCTCTTGATCTCATCTATATCTTTGGGCACCTTTGTTTTACCCTTCCGTGGAGGAACATATGTAGGTAGCCTGGTGAGAGGGTCCGCACCCTGCCTTTCAACCTCCATTTCTACATCCTCCTCCTCAACCAAAATTTCTTCGAACTCTTCCTCCTCAGTGGGCTCCAAAATTATAGCCTTCCCATTTTATTCCATGGTGAGCTTAGTCCTCAGTGGATTTCTAGGTGATACACGCACCAGTACCATGGCATGTTTGTCTTTCTTGGGTCTCGACATGCACGGTGATTTAGGGATCTCAGTGACTATCCTAGCACTCTATGGGGCTTCCACTTCCGTTATTTCCTGCATGGCTTCCTCATCGGTCATTTCTCCAGTATCTATGGCTTCTTCAGGTACTGCCATAGTGCCATTCCACAATTCTCTCACCGTCTCAGGTAATTGCTCAAGCAACGAATTCGCCTTCAAAAGATCGAACTAGTCTTAGTTCATGAATGTCTGAGAGTGAAACAACTCAGTTCTGAAATTTCCAAGTGTTTTTGTTGGAAAACCCTTTGTAATTTATAGCGCCTTTTTAATTTGAATTCGACCGTTCCCCCACATTCGATCCATTAATGCTCGATTGAGCGCAGATTTTCAAGAATATAGCCCATATAGTTTTCCTTAAATGCTTGTCGCCCACTCCATTTGGTCTCAAATGCAACATGACATCATGAATAATGATTGTAACAGTCACTATCCATTTGACTTGTGTGGCAACGTAGCTACCCTCGCGCTGTTACGGACCCTGTGACACTTCGCTATTGCGCGTAGTCCCGACATCGCGCAACTCTTGGGCAGAGTAGTTTAGTCTCGCGCCTCCTTGTAGCTACCTGGAGTGCTAAGACTATGCTTCTGTCGGTTATTCAGATGGCCGAGTCACCTGTGTATGGCTTCATATGACTACCTTTATTTTTCCTAGGAAGAGTTCTCCATTTAGCTTAACCAACTGCACCACGCCACCATCTATAATTCCCTTAATAACATACGGTCCCAGCCAATGCATTCTGAACTTTCCTGGAAATTTATCAAACTTACTATCATAGGACAATTCCAAATGATTCACCTTAAAGGTGCACAACTTAATATGTTGATCGTGCCATGCCTTTTCTCGCATCTGCTTTTGTACCTGCTGGTGGAATCCAGCCAAAAATTGTTCTTCTTCAAGCTCCTCCAACTGCACGAGCCTCTCCTCTAGGACTCCGTGATCCATCATACCTGTGAGCGCCGCTATGTGCAGACTAGGCACAATGTATTGCATAGTCATTACGGATTATGCTCCATAGATAATCCTAAACGGTGTCTGTCCCGTCAGTTTCTTGCATGTCATCCTATAAGTCCATAATACTGCAGGTATGCATAGGTCCCAATCACTTCGCTGCACAATGCATACCTTGTTGAATGCTTCTGCGCATAGAATCGTTTGTACGATAGCTCTTCCTACATAATGTGTTCCCAACATTAAGATCCATTTGCACATTTGTCCCCCCAACACATGCTTATTGACCAGGTCTTTCAGCGCAGAGTACATGTGCATTCGCGCAGGTTGGTACTCTTTTCAAAAGGCTTGCGTCCACTTGGCCAGATGCATGCACGGATCATCCCATCCATTGTACTTGTCTGTCAGATGCACCTTATACTTCCTAAATCGTGTGCGTATCATTTTCCTACATTCGCACCAGTCATCAACGCTTCTTTTGTGCATACCCCACCATATTGCGGGCGTAGCACATAGTACCCAATCCAAGGCCTGGAAGCGTTGCTCTTTCAAAACCTCTCTTTAAAATTTATCAAGGAAGGTATATACCTCACTTAAACCATCATAAGTAGGCAGATCTCTTACTTTTGTCAACACGTAGCACAACGACCTTGTCATCATATTGCAATTCAATTTAGTTACCTCGTGTAACTGATTCTGCCATCGCTCTGTTTCTTCATCAGAATCCGAAGTACAGGAGCTCTCGCGCTCCCATGAATTCTGCCCAGCCGCGGTGGGATTCACCCAGTCTTGGTCTGACACTATTATCTTGTATATGCAATCCAAATCATCATCACTTTCATAATCACGCTCTAGCTCTGTATAGTGCGATCCTTCAGCATGGTCCATGGGTACAATTACGCGCATTGATTTCTTCTCAAAGATCATTTTGCGCCTCTTCAGATTAATTACCCCATTCATGTCAATGACCTAATCAATTCCTAAGAGTGCAGGGTAGGGATTTCTATCATCAACAATCTCTATCACTTCAAAGTCTGCCAACGTGCTCGCTCCCTCAATATTCACAGTTATTCCCTGCAATTGCCCCATGGGTATTAGTTTCTGCTAGTTCGCCATCCTTAGCTAAATTGGAGACCACTACAACGTAGGTCTTCCCATTCGCTCCCATTTTTGTTTTAGCAGAACATTCACATTCGATCCTAATTCTAGGATGACTTAATCCATCTAATACACTGATTTGCGCAGTTAGCCTCATTTCTCGTCTCATCCTTGTTTTATGTTTTCTGATCTTCTTGACTATGTGTGGTTCTCCTGGTGCAGTCGCAACGCATCTGTTGATGAGTTTCTATAACCCTTTTACCACCTTACTGTCGTGCATTAACTTCATACATGTTTCCAGGAACATTGTGAGCATACATAGGTCCATCTCTGGCTCCAGTTTATCTTTTCTTCCTGAAGTGGAGGCATCACCGAAGCTCTTCCTAGCTTCCACGAAGGTTTCCCAAGTGCACTCCAAATAAAACTACACTTCTTTTGCCAGAGCTTTGCAAACCCAAGTACTATCTTCTCGTTGTTTATCTTTGTCATCTCCCGCTGCGATTCCACTTTGGAGCACAATGTTCATGCTTGGATCTTCCTCGTGCAGCTCAGACCTCATCATCTGCAGGTTCTAAGTCGGGGGAGGCAATAGTCCTCTCTTGTCGCATATCCTAGCTATCAGCGTAGGACAATCTTTTGTCTCATGATCAAACAAGGTGTAATACAAACACGATGGATGCGTTGGATTCGTGAAATCGCAGGAATAATGTCCCGGCCCTCTGCAATTGTAACAAATTAACTATCTTCAACCTTTTCCAGGTCCTCCTCCGCCTTAGCCCCTTCTGCACCCCTAAAATCCTATCTGCGCCATTCCTGCATTTTGGTCAAGGGGGCGTGTTTTGGCCTAAACTTTGTAGGTCAGCATTCTATCCATCATTAATTCATAACTTCTGCAAGTGTGCTCGTCATGCCCCACCAAACTACAAAAGTTGTAGAACAACTCTTACGAATTTTGCATATGCTTCTGTAACAAGTGACAATTGTCTGTGGCATGCTTTCCTATTATTTGACAAATAGTGCACCATAAAGCAGGCAATGTGCTAGGTCATGCTTGCACTTCGGGCCCTAAAGGCATCGATCCTCCTCCTACGAGGTAATTCGCAAAATCGGGAAGTGGTCCTTGTCATGACCTTGACCCTTGCATTTCACGCACCATATCTCTTTGCGCACTTTTGGTCGAGTTGTCATATCCTATTTCAGACTCTGCATCTCAAGGCATAAATTCTTCAGCTGCGCATGGATCTGTTGAACTCCTAAGTTAGGATCCTACATCGGGGTCTCATGCAGCCTCATGGAGATCTCCAGGGCTTCTGCCTAAGTCGTTATATTTTGCTGCGATAGTGCACTCCTTAAATGTGGCATTAGCAAAGCTACAAACCACTCACGATGATGTCCATCTGTCAGATTCATATGAGCTTCGCAAATTGTACATTTCAGCCTCTAATCCATATCCCAAGGAGTCTCTCTTGGTAGCATCATGATTTCTTTAAATCCTATGATCGATGTGCTTCAGATTTCGACCTACTAAATTCTCTGTACAGCACTATCTGGATATCCGTGATTCCCACATTTTGATTTTCATTGGATTACTTAATATATTAGGTCAGCGTGCGGTCCTACAGGGCACTAACCAGTGTCACTTTCTTTATATTTCCATCTATAACTCCTTGTGCTTCCAATACTGCCCTTAAAATGAACCAGAATTGGTTTGGATCCTCATTTCCCAAACCTTTAAACACAAGCAACTTCATTGTGCTTGCCATATTGAATCGCGGTGGTGGTGGAGGTGGTACGAGTGAAGATGGAGGTGATGGTGGTGAAGCTAGTGGTGGTGTGGGTGGAGGTGGTATTCGCAGAATTCATTTCCTTATAAGATGGATAACACTTTGCAGTGAGACCTTCGCGAGCTCTTCTTTTTCCCCTCACGGAGGTGAAATCAAGGGGCTATTTTCTGGTCCCTTATTTCCTTCATTTCTGTAAGCTTTTCCACTTCGTGTAGCCCCGAAAATCAAGGTAATTGCATAACCCTCCTTTTGTACAATAGCATTTTCATCCAAGTATTCAAAGACTTTATGTACTTACCTCGTGTCCTTTGAGAAAATGTTGCTTCGCCTCACTATAGCTGACCGAGGTGTCAACCACGAACTCAATAATGAATCCTCCTATAATATGATCGAGACAATGACCAATGATGCACGCGATCTTATCCTCCATGCTTCGAACCTTCGCACTAACTCTAGGGTCAACACAATAGGACCATCAAGCTTCCACCTTCCTTCGCTATCTACTAGCTTTCCGATCCACTTGTATAGCTCAGTAGGGAAGGGCACGAAAAAGATTGCATGGATCTCCGTGTACAGGTAGCAGTCTAACCACTCTTCTTTTGAAAATCGAGGGTTCCTGTTCTCCTGTGCCGTGAACTTGTGCATTCTTCTATCCAACCATATTTCAATTTCTTTCTTAGTTGGATTCCAATGATACGACATCAAACATCTCTATGCAGATTCTAGTCCTAGAAACAAAACCATTTGTTGGCTTATGGGGGCCTGACCTAGGTTTGGAGTTATTTAGCCAAACAAATCCCTACACTACTGGCCCTTTCGGCATCAGCCCGCGGAGCGCGAACTGAAGTGTTACCCGAAGCAGTATGGGGGGATGCTGGAACCAAGTTCCCACACCCTTGAGATGTCTGTGGTGTCGATTTATTCCAACTATTCATACCTTCACGCAGGTTGCTTTGTGCACTATTCTAACCTTCAGTATCTTCGCGATCTGTTATAATCATCTTTCACATAGCCCTAACTAGAGTTGTGCTGATCTTTTGTTTTAAAGCATCAAATGCCTCTCATTGTTTACCTCCCCACTGGAAGACATTTTTCACAACTACCAATGAATTCAAATGAACTACAATACAAGAAAAATTAACAAAATTTCTCCTCCAACATTGGACTGCTCCCAGAAAACCTCTTATTGAAATGACTTTCTTAAGCCTGCCTGTGTAAATTATGAGCAGATAAAAGCCGTTGGGAACCTAAACATGCTTGGAAGAACCCATTTCACGGCTCAAGTACATCAAAGAAGTTTTATCCAACATATTCTTTGACATCTTCAGAAACAAATGTTCTTGACATACGACATAAAGTATTTTTTCTCATACATGGCATGTTTATAATGAAATTTTCTTAAAATGAAAATGTCATCCAAATGGACTATTTTGTCTAGAAATGGCTTCAACACATCTTTCTTCATATGCATAAAAGTAGTAGGAGCATGGAAAATACCAAAAATCATAACAAGCCATTCAAACAAACCTTGCTTGGTTTTAAATGTTGTCTTCCCTATATCTCCTTCAACAACTCTACTATGATGAAAACCACTTCTTGAATCCCATTCAAGGAAATGCTTACCATTCTTCTTGGGTGCCAAAACAAGAGGTGAACCACACGGTAAATGAGTAGGTTGAATGATCGTTTTATTCAACAATACCTAGATTTGCATCTTAATTTATGCACTTTCCATCACTGACATCTTGTATATGCCAATGTTAGGAAAAATACACTTTCAATGCAACTATAACTCAGGTTGGATTCCCCTCTTGGGAGGTAATCCCTTTGATTCCTAAAACATTTCATTAGATTGGTTAATAGCGTCAACCAAATCAATTTTCAAATTCGAATTACAACCATTAAATGCTTCATTATCAACATCATTTTTGGGTTTGATCATGAGAAGCATAAAATTCTTGCTCAAATTCACCAGTCTTTTCATTTTCCCTACATTAACAAGTGAAAGATTTGTTTTCTTGTTGTCAGATCTCATAATATATTGTACTCCATTTTTGAATATGTGATATTTTTTTTCATGTCGATGGAAAATAGTTTTTCAGTCATAAAGGTATGGGCTGCCCAGAACGATGCCAAAGATATCTAACGACACAACGTCAAGCTCCACTTCATCTATGAATTTTGCAGTGATTGCGAATTTTAGTTTACACTTTCTTGTAACTTGCAATTTCACATTGTCACATACCCATCCAAGTGGATATGGTTTATGATGTGGAATAATTTCCAAATTTAACTCTTGACAATGTTTTCTAAGATAAGATTGGCTTGAGAGCCGTTATCAAACATCATATCAATCTTGTTATGTTTCGATATCACCCTTATGTGAAATAGTTCTATTCTCCTCTTTTCATTTGGAGTTTCATTATGTGAGTTTGAAGAACTACTGTTGGCAATGGATTCCTTTCCTTGAAACCCCATGGCTATGATTTTTGTTTCATCACCCAATTTGGATCCCAAATCCTCTTCTTGGGTGATTTCAGTTGTCTTTTATTTTCCTTTGTTGTTGAATTTCTTTAGTTTCATTTCGTGATGAAGCTTCCAACAATGAGCTTCATCATGACCCTCTTAGGAACAATGTTTACAATTTTTTTTCTCTCCTTCCTTTTTAATGGATACATTTTCTTTCCCCTGAGACCCTTTTCTTTCTCTTTACCCTTAAACATATTTTTACTACCTTCTTCTAGGGTTTTTTTCCCTCTTGCCTCAAGAATACATCAATATATGGACAAAGACTTATAAAGAAATCATCTTCATGTTATAAAGGAAGGTAGTTAGTTATGAACTTTAAACAACCATTCACATATGAATTCCAATATGAATATCATAAACATAAGGAAGATGCATAGCAGGAACCAAGACGTGTTTCTTTATTATAGACAAATAGAATGTACAAAAGGAATAACATCACCTAGGTAACCTTTCGCAGGCTCCAAGCAAAGCCTCCTTCCGGATCCGTCCAGCCTCAAGCCTTTAGCATATCTCCTTCCATGACTCACTCCATGATGTCATAAATGGTAGATGAACATCAACACACAAGGAAACAAGGGTTTCCTGTACAAATGGGGGAAGTGCAGAAGGCACAAGGGTCATCAGACCTGGTCAGGGGAAAAATCTCAGTATAATAACCTTTCTCTCTCTTCTCTCCTCCCTTAGGCCTTCCCTTTGAGGTCTTTTTATACCTCCCCCAAAGTAGTTTTTTAGTTGGGAGTTGGTTGGGAACAGTTGGGCCACGGGCACTAACAGGTGATCAGCAGGTAAAACCCACGATCTCCGCCCGAAAATAAGTAGTTTTATATTTTTTTAAGTGTTTTAATACATATACGTGGGTTGCGTATATGCCTACCCGCGTATACACGTGTTTAACTCAGGGCAATGTCACGTATAAGGGATAAAGCACTGTTTTTTACATTTTGGACTAGGTCTGGAAGGAGGGGTTGCCCTAGAGCATGAGTACAGCATCATAAACCATAATAGTGAGATTTGGAGCTATAACAATTATGCCTAAGGCAACTATGTAAACCCCCTATGTATTTCAGCAATGTGTCCTGTGATTGAAAATTTACACCTAACATCACGGGCCTTTTTCTGAGTTCTTGGGTGTAATTTTGCACATTTTAACCTTTAAGTTGTTTAAAATTTTCTCAATTTATAATGGCTTTCTTCATATAAGCTAGAGGGTAGAATTGTATTTTAATTGCAGCAATGAAATCATTCCAAGAAATAGAGATCTTACCGTGTTTTTTAATCTCCTCTTTGGTCTTTAATTCCCACCATACAAGTGTTTCACCCTCCATTATCAAGGAATATAACTGAATCTTTATGTCATCCTCTTCAAGGTTTTGAATCTTACAATATACCTCCAACTGATGAATCCAATTATCAAGCTTCTCTGCATTCACTTCACCATTATACATAGGCAACTTGAATTTAACATCAAGCTTTAAAAAAGGTGATTTACCAGTTCCTTTTGAAGAATGATGATGAGTATGAGTAAGGGTTGTGTTAGTCAAAGAGGGTGAATATTCTTGTGAAGAAGAAAATGAAGAAGATTGTGGAGAAGGTGGAGGTTTATCTCCATTCCCATTACCTCCTTTTCCATTACCTCCTCCTGAAGAGCCTTCTTCGTTGGGAGGTTTGGAACTTTCTCTTTGCAACCTAGTATTCCTCTCTTCATAGAGGACCTTTACCATCTCTATCATATCAAATAAATCCTTTCTGAAGGTCTTCTCATCTTTTGTCATGTTTGTAGGTTCTCCTTCATGATACATGATCTCTGGAGTCTCAACTACAACTAGAGGCTGAAATGGTGTTGGAGATTGTGGCAACCTTTCTCTCCTTCCCCTTAACCCAACTTTAGGGCTTCTAACTAGCTTCCATTCACCTCTTTTGAGTTTTAACCTTGTAAGCATGACATAAACTTTCAAAACATTAAATCCTTATTTCACAAAGAAAAACCTAGTAGTCTGATAGAAAAAATTATCCGATTTAGAATATTAGTTTGTAGTGCTAAGATCTTCCTTAGATTATAAACAAAATGATTTCATTGTGCTTAAGGATTCATCAATTTTTGTAAGTGAAATGATGATTTTTTATGTTAATTTTTATCAGAAATTTAACATAAACCAGAAACTGAACAACAGAAAAAACATGTACATAACAACATCAAAATCATATTACAACAAGCACATGATAAAGGAGTTCACCCCTCCTGGGCTACGTCTCCTTGGTCTAGCTTCCAATGGCTTAGGCCTCTCTATTATACTCAAAAATGTAAAAACCAGTGTTTACAATGCTCAAATGCTTCTAAAACCTACTCAAATGAGTCATGAATGTCCGAAAATGGCTATCTAGCCTCTTTTTGCAACCAATTTGGTCCAAAACTAAAGTAGTTATGGCTTCTCCTTGTTTTCCCACTATTTTTTCCACAAGTTGCTCTAAAATCCACATAATCCCATAAATTAGATCCAAAATCTGCTAATTGGGCAAAATTTAGCTGCGCAGTGGACCATAACGTCTATGCGCCTACTGTTCATTACAATCAACAACAACCAACGGGCTTAATTTTCATGTACGTGGGTGATATTGTGATAGTGATGTGGCAGACCCAATGGAATTATAAACTGGAATCTAAAGTCGCATCGCATCCGGAACTTATTGCTCATCCCAATCAGCAGAGAACAGGCAGGCAGTGTGATTGTGATTGTGAAGTGTGAATGTGATTGCGATATGTGATTATGCACACCACATCACATCTTGGGTACACTGGGGGCCAATTTCTGTAATGCCTTATATGGGTTGTGATTGCGATATCGCAATCGCAACCTGGTACCTATTGAGGCCGATTCTTTAACACGATCTACCTGCTACCTACGATTTGTGATATGTGGGGGCCAATGGCGGCCTGCCACTTGGCACCTCCTCATTCACTAAAGGACTTTTCCACATCATGCAATCTTGCAACGTGTCCAAGTCAAACCTGAACGTTCACTTGTTATAACTTCGGCATATGAGCTTGGATTTGAGTGCCATTTAGACCGTTGGATTTAGAATGTCAAGTTCTTCGATGTGAAGCTAAGCTTTTCAAGATTCTGACACTTTGATTTTTGAGCATAATTTTGAGCACCTGATCAGAGAGCTTCCATTTTTTTCTTCTCCTCAATGATGTTCCAAAAATCTTCTTAGCTCCAGGTTTTAATTTTGGGTTTTAGCACCCAGAGTTTCTTTTGGAAATATTGCATATTGTTTCCTCGTGGATTGTCCATAGTGGTCCACCAGGTTTCTAGTTTCTCTAGGAAGTTGAGATTTTGTAACCAAAAGCTTTCAAAGCGGAGTGGCTTCCGTCGAGGAGCAGTTGCAGAAGTAATATCCAGATTGACCGTCCAGTGATCCGAGCCAATGGATCTTGGTTTCTACATTTGGATCTTGAAGGATGAATTGCTCAGAAAGGAGGAATTGATCCAGATGACTCACCACCTAATCTTTCCCTCCTCTCTAATTGTTCCATGTGTGGAGTCCATGCTTTGGGAGAATGTCCACCAGGTGTAGTTCTTCAATGGCATTGTTAAACTCTAAGGAAGAAAGGTCCAGCCTCTGAACACCTCTTCTCTTTTCATCCAAATTGCGGATCAGGTTGAAGTCCCCTCCTAATATATAGTCCTTATTTTCCTAGGAGCTTCTAAATCCACCTAGCTAAGAGAGAAATAGGCCTTTCTCTCAAGGGTTTGAAGGGCCATAAACCACTGTAAGGATTATCTAGTTTTACGTTCCTAGGGTTGGGTGTGGAGCTTGATTATATTATTTATTCATAGGTTTCGTTACATTGGACCCCAGTTCCTAATGTGGTAGCAATACCACCTGTAAATGTGCACCACCAGGGGGAGTGATGGTGATTACTTGGAGCCCCCTCCCCTTCCCCCAATGGGGGATCCTGGGTAGCACCCTCGAAGCTAAAAATATATGTAAAATTGCCTTATAAAATGTTGTAATTTCGTAGTCAATATGGGCCGTTCATTAGGCAGAGATGTGACAATAGAAGTTATGTTCAATTTAAGGTTTTTTTTTTCCCTAGAAGGAAACCCCTCACTATATATAACGGAATTTTATTGCATCTATGTAGATCCGTGTTCTGAGCAAGGAAGAGAGAGGAGATTGAGAGTGAACAGGGAATTATAGTGGATCTGTTGTAGGTTGTATCTCTTCATTTTGCTGGATAATATAAAAGGAAGGACTAGTTGTTTATCCATGGACGTAGCCCAAATTGGGTGAACTGTGTATATTTGTGTCTCTCTTATTTTATTCATGTTCAGTGTTTATATTTCTGCAATATTTTATGTGTTCCATTGCTCTGTAATATATAATTTTATAACACCGACCTGTCTGAAGGCCACCAAAAGGAAGAATTGGGATCCAACCCAATCAGTGAACATGACCTTATCAGGGTTCTAGAGAATAGCCAAACCACCTGTGGTATCGATTGCATCTATAGACATGAATTGACTATTCTTCCAACATTCTAGTTGTTCTCAATGAGTTTCTTATCATTCATTTTGGTTTCTTGTAACAAGACTATGATGGGTTTATGCTTAACTAACTTTTCCTTTAGGGATCAGATCTTACCTAGGTTGTTGAGGTCCGTGATGTTCCAAGAGATGATCTTCATGAAAAGGGTTGGGCGGATCTGGGAAAGTAATCCGTCAATCATCCCATTTTCCCTAAATTCAACAGCAATTCCCAGCTTCATGGATCATATATTTGGTCAATTTCCTTCCTTTCTTCTTTCTTTGAGCCTTGATACTCAACAATTATGGTGAGGGATAGAGGGTTTATGTCTTTCCCTGTACCCCATAGATTTGGATCTGGTTTACCCAATTTAGCCACCCATTGGGAGTGGAGATAACTGAAGTGCATCATCTAGCTTCCTGGTATGTATTTTGTGTTGAAAATGCAACAAGACGATGGAGCTTAGTGAAAAGAAGTCGCCTTCACTAAGTGGGCCCGCAGGCTATTTTTGGAGCAAAGTCTATTTTTAGACTATGTCTATTTTTAGACATATGGATCATGGTTTATGAGTTGCAGGATGCTATTTATGGATGATTGGTCATATTGGTAAAAATAGATGGACCTCTATTTTTAGACATATGGGTGGAGTCTATTTTTAGACTGCCAGTAAAAAAATAGAACAGTCGAATATTATTAGCTCTTAATATTTGGACTATAAACATTATCTTATCCTTTTGCAGCACTTCAGTTCGATCTACGGATGTGGCACATGCAACTGCAAGAAGGAAATACGCTTTTCCTATGGGTTAGTTGAGTTATTGCATGATGGACTTCAGTTAGAACTCAAGTGATTGAGTTTGGTGGAGTTGATTGAGGAGTTGATGGAGTTGTGTTCAGTTTGACTTAGTTGAACTAGTTGTATTTAGTCTAACTGACAAATACACTGGTGATGAATGGTGTGAATTAATTATTAATTAATTCACTTATTATTAACTCATAAATCAACTAAAGAATACATCAGTTAACTTAGCGCATGGACAGTTCAGTGGAGACAAGTGTTAGAGGTGGGTGAAAGGATGAGACTACTATCAGTTCTGACTATAGCTGTGCATGAGATTTGCACAATCATTGATTGAGATTTCCAATGAGGATTGCACAGTACCAGCCAAGGGGATTCGAACTTGGATCTCATCTATTCTCAACTTGGATTGCGCAGTAGAGGCAGACAAACAGTGGAGGAGATTTGAACCCGTGACTTGTTCAGATCTGAGCTAGTTTGTGTGTAGCATGTGGAGATAGTACTGTGTACTTGTGAGGAGTATTGTACTATGTATTGTTACATGTTCTCTATCATTATAATATACAGATAGTTGGGGGTTTTCAGCTGTATGCTTTCCCCATTACATACTGCGTTGATATGTGCGATTGATGTTTCAATGTGCGCATGCGATTGTTTTTTTAAATTCCGCAAATTGATGATCAATGGTAGAGGAGGTTATGTATTATGCATGCATTCCGCAAATAGTGTATAATCAGGATAATCTCTGTGAATAAGTGTTATATTATTCAAATTTCTACAGTTATCTTACATGCCAATACCAAACCAAAATTAACAATTCAAGGAAAATACACTCAACATCTCATACCCCTTGTACTTCTTACCAAAACAAAAGATGCCCAAAAAGTGAAATGTTTCTCAATTGTTAAATGAGATATTTTATATATTTTATCTCAATTTCATGTTTAAATATTTTTCCATGCCAAAAAAATAATAATAATATTTAAAGCAACATGAAGCATGTTAAAAAGCAAGCCAATTCTTGATAACTTGAATTTTCCACTAAATATTTACTATCATTTTTAGCATCGTAAATTGAAAATATGTGCAAGAGTCTAGTGGAACATAAATACTCTAATGAGAATAACATCATAATTATCATAAACCCATGAAAGATGGCTTCATTTAGTGTGTAAAATTTAATTGCCATTTGAAGCATCAAAAAGATAAATTTAGACATGGAGGCCTTGGTGGTCATCATCCATCACTTAGAAGTAGTTGTATGTTTGACTTGTTGCTAAGATGAGAACAAGAGCTTATGTTTTCTCCCCAAGAAGTAAACTTTGAAATTCACACATAGAATCCTCTTGTGCCTTGTGACCTCCATTATTTGGTTGAGCTTGCTTTAGAATTGTCTTATATTTTGGTAACTAATAATTTGAATTTTTTGTCATAACCATTGAATTTTCTACCTTTTTTTTAATACCCAAAGATTCCAAGAGATGAATTCTAGAACTATTAGTGACAAATAACTCATTAATCAATAGCTAAAATGTTCTTAAGGCCACTCGTAAATGAACATTGTAACATCTTGTACATAGAGAACTGACATTTATAATCTTGCTTGAACCCAGATTTAATTTTAGATATGAAGACATTGGTGGTCATCATATCTCCATTACAACAAATTGTGCATTTGACATGTTGGTAAGGTGACAATAGAAGCATCTCTTAACTCCCCAAGTGGTGAACTTGAGCATATGCCCCTAGGATCATCTCATGTCTTAAGGCCTCAATTTTTTCATGGACATAGTTTCTATGAGATGTCCTATCATTTTATCTATGATAAATTTGAGCTTGTTGTTGTGACTTGGAATTATCAGCCACAAATAGATACCCAATCTACATTGAAAATATCCTTCAATCCATTGGTGAATGAATGTTGTGTACTTATGTAATTGACATTTGCAATCCTATTGGAATCCAAAACCAAAAATCCTTGGAAATAGGTCTATTGAGCACCAATTGATTGATGGATTTTGAGTTTCCTAACACATGACACATTGTGAATGACCCAGAAAGTGTAGTGATTGAACATATTTGTGCTACCACACACAATTTGAAGGCAAGAATGTAAGACCACCCAAGCATACACATGCCACTAAAAGAAGAGGGGTGAGTGGAGTTGCCACTTGATTTTAGGGATAAATCAAGACACCCTTGAATAAAACCAAATAGGATTAGAAGAGGAAAACTACTAATTAATTCAGATATTAAATCGTATTAATGTTAACCTAGGATTGTAGATGA
The DNA here is from genome assembly GCA_000404065.3 of Pinus taeda. Classification (NCBI taxonomy): domain Eukaryota; kingdom Viridiplantae; phylum Streptophyta; class Pinopsida; order Pinales; family Pinaceae; genus Pinus; species Pinus taeda. The sequence goes on from APFE031724444.1 coordinate 224,007, forward strand.
TTATAGTACTTGGCGTAGGTTTTATATCATATTCCACCAACAAACTAGACTAAGAAACAGAGTCAACTAGGTAGGGCTAATTAACACGCAGTTCCTTAATGAGCTAAAAACTCTAACAGTGAAAATGTGGGAAAAAAATAGTGGAAATAACTCACTCAAAATTTGTTATTGTGGAGGACAAAGCTCCTTGTGTTAAAGAGGAGAGTAATTACATATCTCCAAGGGTGGTCCAATAAAAATAAAAATAAAAAAAGACGAGATTATTTTATTAATTTCCAATAAGTGAATATAAATAATTCAAATGGACTATTGAGTACATAAAAAACAATACTTAGTGGTAGTGCAAGTGTAGTTCCATTAACAACATATCTATCCTATGAGGCCGAAGACCTGGAATCTAGAATTTAACCTCGAAAGAAACAAAGCAAATAGTCCAAGAAAGAACCCTCTCAAGTACCTTAAAGAAATGTTTCAACTAGAGGCACCTAAAGGATGTGCTCAATCCATAGACACGTTGTCCCTTGTTGATGAGGAGGGGGAGGGCTACTAACATCAAAATTTGCACTAGCAATCCCTGAACCTCTCCTACCATTTAAGATTGAATTGAAGAAACCCCTAATAGAGGAATGCCTCAATGAACTAGAAGATCTAGATACAAGAAGCTATGTGGAAGAGTTCACTCATTTATTGATATCTAAATTAGTGTGGAGGGTGTATATTATGAACAAAAGAGTTGTGTTGAGAACAAAAATGACATTGTAGAAAAGTTCTCACAAGTGGAATTCGGGGTTATTCCCAAGGCCTCGAAAAAATAGGAACAAAGGTGGTGGAATAGATCTTTATTTACCTCTTGATCCATTTGTATGAGCTCTGAGGAGGAGATGGTCATCTTGGTAGTGTGATCTGGTGGTGTGGATACTCTGATCATAAACAATCAAAATCCAAAAGCTACCCTCATGTATAAAAGTCGAGCACAATTGGTTTAGGTATCTGAATAAGGTGGACAAGAAGTTTTGGGATTTCTTAAAAAGGAAATCAAATCAACATCAAATCTCACAGTAGAGACACCCTAGTTCCCTTAGTGGAGATGCTACCTCCCTTATTATCTTTTTGATGGAACCTCCCTAAAGGTGGCAAAGTTGAAACTCTTAATGTATGAAGATGCCCTAGGATGAATCAATCAAACCTACAAGGATGGAACCAAGTTAGCCATAAGAGATCCTTGCAAAGGTGTTAAAGATGACAAATGCAAGCAACCCAAGGGTTTCAAAAAGGTGGAAGGAGTTTGATCAATAATTTAAATATGTACCTACAATCTACAATTTTCAAAGACGAAAGAATCCAATCTAGTTTGGTAATATAAATTAAATGCAATAAATTGGAAAGGGAGAGACCATAAGGCATAGTTGGGCATTAGTTTAGTTGTTGTAGGATCCAAATCATATGGAGCCATCATACCACACTTGTTCATTAAGTGTCCCAAGTTTGGTATAATGAAGTCACAGGTTTTTAGGCCTAAAAGTACTCTATAACATGTGTGATGGATCATAATTGCAACACTCCAAGGAAACCCATTGATCTGAAATGAGGGTTTAACATCTTGTTATACTTACAAGAACCTCCCACTCCAAAGCTTAACAAAAATATGATCTAGCTTATGTTGACAATTGCGGAATTAAGTACTTGAAACAGGTATATGTCTTTGTTTGTTTTTAATTGTTTTAGTGCTTTAAGTGTTCCTGCTAATATAAAACACATATAATCAGTAATATAATGCAACAAATAAGCAACACACACATAACAGCAAATTTAATCTAGGAGTTCACCCTAATATCATGGGTTATGTCTCCTTGAGCTCTTGTCAACTTGACTTGGCTCTTTGGGGTTATCGTAAAGCTTCTTTTACAAGTTCCACACTTAACTCCAAAGGTTACTGAACTGGACCAATGGGCTTAGAATACCATCTATATCCCTGGATGTCCTCACTCTCCAAACAGATCTAAGTTTCCTTGGACTTGATTCCTTCAATCAGTGCTCTGAGCTGTCTTGAGCTTCTTAATGGCACTAACTCCCTCAGACTTCTTCAACTGTCTTTGGAACTTCTTCTTCTATCTCCAGCACATATCAGACACCTACAACAGCATGATCATTTGATAATTTAATGCCTGAAACTTCCCTGTAGCTTATTGGCCCTTAGAAGTCCCCAAATGCTTCTACAAATCCCTACAATGGATTCAGAAGGTCCTTTACAGTCATAGTTGACTATTGGATCACTGAGAATAAGTACTGCTAGCTCCTATAACTGCCTCCAACCTCTGGTGGCTTCTGAGCTCCAAATCAATCTTCCTGGATGAAATTCTCCATGAAGATGACTTCTTCAACTTCTCTAGATTATTCCATTGGCTTCAGAAGGCTCTAATTAGGCTAGTGAGCCTCTTGTTTTACTCTTGCTGGTCTTCTGAGCTTCTCTGTCTCTTCTCTGGACTCTCTCTGTTTTCTGCCTTCTCTGTTTGAAAACTGCTCTTTGAGTGTATTTATGCTTTATCCTCTAGGGATACTCCACCAATTTTGGTGACTGCACTTATCTCCAGCTAAACTTAGCATATTCGCTAAACTTTAGCCACTCCACCAGGTTGACTGTCGGAGGTAGCCGTTAGCATTACCGTAATTGTTGGGCGCACATATGTGCGGTATAATCCTGGAGGTTAGGGATAATCCTCCATAGAGCTTGCGATCGGGTTAACTCTCAATCGTCGATCTATCTCGTCCATCCAACGGTTGTCGCGTCGTTCGTTGGCCAACTAGCCTGGACGATCTCCATCATTGATGTGACCCCGCTCGATCCAATGGACATTGCGCAATCTCGCACAGATTTCTGCACGATCGATATCAAATCAAGGGCGCGTGAGAAAAGCAGTTTTTCCCTGCTACATGTCGCCTGTTGAGGCTAATTGTGTGCTTTTGGTAGAATACCGCTTCCAACCTTTCACCCGTGCAAGAAACCGTTTATCGTCTTTCCAAAACCACCCACATGCTTAATTCATATTTTAAGAAAAAGGCACTTAATGAAGGTTTTAGCGCTTAAAGCCAATATTAACCTTTTAATGCTAATTCACGTAGGACGGGTGGTCATGTGAATTGCAACCGCATGTACATTATTTGCAACCTTATTCTTAACTGCGGTTAAGGTCCTTGATCAATATCTGATCACCCATGGTACACTTTCCACCAAGAGATGACATAGGTTTAATGAGACTTAGCTCAAGTTGACTTCATCAATAATAAGTCCAAAATAAGTTTCAACTATCTATATATCAAAAGTAAGGCATCTTAAATGAACATATACTTTACCAAAGGGATGTAGAAATTATGGTGTAGATTTGCAACTGCTCACGAAGTTTTAATCAAAATCACAAGACACAAACCTTCTCTACTGCTCTTTGGATAGTAATTCACAATCAAAAACAAAAATCTCACACATGTGATAAGAAATCATGCAAATGCAAATAGTATTTTCCCTGGGAAATCAAACTACTAAAAACCCCAATGCATGCTTGCATTAATCTGGTGAATAGAGATGTATTACAATTGTTTTTCTCAACTGAGCACACCCTACAAGTGAATAGCTCTGACCCAGACGTAGTCAATTTCAGCCTCTTCTTGAGCCCCTATTTCCTTGTACAATTCCTTGAGAAATTAGGCCCCTATTATTTATAAATTTCTCCAAAATGGATTGCGCAATTCCTCAGGTTGATCATTAAGTTGCATGCAACACCTGTACACTTTGGAATAGTCTACAATTGATGTTACAATGCCTTGGAATCTCCACCTCAACTGGGTAACTCAAATTCAATGCATACACTAGCTATGTTGGGTTGATTGATCAATTAATTGGATGATCATTGAGTTTGACTAAAGTCCCACTGCACAATTAACCTTCCATTAGTTCCTCCAACAGTTGGAACTAGTTTAACTAAAAGCAACTTGAGATAACTGACTTTGATTGCTACAAATTAGCAGTCAAACGTGCTTAACTAAACTCTAACTCCTCCAACTTGAATTTACTGAGTAAACTAGGTGACACAAGCCATGTCACACAAGTTAACTACATCCAAGTTGTCTGCTAATGTGGAAATTCGAATTTTCTCGATTTAATCAAGGCAAAATCAAATTGAGAATTTCTTGCTACATTTTTCAATAAGGGATTACACCCCCAACTAGACCCATCAAGTTAAGATGGGTGTGTTAAAGGTTAAAGTGAATTAAACTAGTAACCATGGGCTAGAGACTAGGAGGGTAGAAGGCAACCAAGGAATCCACCTAATTACTAGATATCTCAGAGAAGTCCCATGTCAAAGCTAAAAGTGAGATGGAGACTTCAAGAAGTTGGTTCAACACATTAGCATAGTGAGGTATTGTATCATCATCAAGGGATCAAGTATGAATGCAACAAGAGTGGGCAATGTAATGGACCATAAAAGGGTAAGCCTATGTGAGTAACCCAAACACAAATCCCATATGCTACATAAAACTTCTCTTTATCACGTTATCCCATATTTGTTCTTGGTACTATGGTATTTGAGGGTCTTGTTACCCTTCTTTCTTATAGATTCATTTCAACATTATTAAGCATCACCCAAGGTCACAAGTGAAAAGCCATGTAACAACCATGTGAGGCCTTGTAGGCATCCTAGACCTTGTCAAAATGAGTCAGTCTTGTTTTGGTCATACCATGTCTTATCCCTTTGAGTTTGCAATAGGTTTCTTTCATCCCTAATAGGACTGGAGGGCTTAAGATAAGCTTATATATGGAGTCATGGTTTTGTGGGAGCCTCGCAATGTAGGGGTGATCACCAATGTAGGGGCTAGTTCAATGCATGTCAAGTGCGCCTATGTCTTACTACATGAGTTTGTATGCGGCTTTGCCTTTGGTATCATATCCCTCAGATGTTTCTCATATATAGTACTCTCATAGTCAATGACACTTCCACACTTCCCAAGGCAAAGTGGTCTCGAAAGCCAAAACATCAACAAGGTTCCAGATCACAAAGCTTAGTGAGAGGATGGCATGCCATATGAAATTTTTCCATTTAAAAAAAAAAAACATTTTCGAGATATGGTTGGTCAAAGGCTATCAAGCAAGAGTGTGCATCTTTCTAGGGGCATAACATCTAAAGTGTTGCATTATTTGGGACATGCATTACATCCAAAATTATTTACTCACCAAGGGGAACAAAACCTATGTTTCTATTATATATTCAAAAGTTTTGACCAAATTTTTAAGGATTTGAACAAGCTTGTGTGGCAGTTATTTGGACCTTTTTTAGTTGACTCAGCTTGTGATGTGGCATTATGTGGCATGAGCAATTAAATAGAAAGGAATAATTGCCTTTATACGCTAAGGTATTTGAGGTATTAAGGAGGACTGAAAATACACTTATTAATGCATAAACAGTCAAGAAATATAAAAAATAATTGTTAAAAAGTCAATATAGTTGTTGGAAAACACTTTCAAAAATATGAAGATAAGAATGAAGAAAGTCATTAAGTCAAAGTAATCAGTCTTCTCTAATGATGTGAATTAGAGAGGGAAAATATTACAATTTTCAAGGCAAGTCAAATAGCACAAGGAACATTGGGCAATTATAGATGGACATTGGAGAATAAATAAGCATTATATTGACTTTCAGTCAATTCCACCCACAATGTGGGAAAACTCATTATAATAAAACATTAATTTTTTTATCTTGAGTCAACTTAGTCTCCAAGGTTATTGTGGATGAAAAGTCATAATATTATTTTATTGGAAGGAGAAAATTAACCACTAGCAACGAAATCTATTAATTATTAGCTTCTCCCTCCCATTAGTTGTTATTGACTATCAGATTATTTATGTTGTGGAATAAAGAAAGCATTTGGAAAAATACGCTCTTATGCATATTGGATTGATATTTCTATTCTCTTTTCTTAATTTTAACCTTTAATTTGTGCTTAATGGACTAATTTGCAAATGTAACCTTAATTAACACAGAATTGTAGGATCTATTGAGTGACATTGACTCTCACCAAGAAAATACATTTTGTGTTGGACAATTCTTGTTAGAAGGGAATCTTCAACCAAACTTGTGGGATATTGATGACAACTGTTTTCGTAACAATTGAGGCATCTCGAATAGATCCTCCTAGTGGAATTGGGTTTTTTCTTGCAAGTTATTCTACACTAGTGTGAATCAAATACTTCCATCCACAACTCCTCACTCATTCATAGCCTTCAAGGTGAAGTTGACTTAAAGAGGGTTGCAAACACAAACTGGTAATCTTTAAAGCAAAGGTAAAGTCTTTTATCTCAACTGTTTCATTTATAAAAATTCATACTCTTTTTTTCAATTTTTTAATCAAATAATAAATATTTGATTTTTCTTGAGTTATTTTGCATATTTCATATTGAAATATCTAGTTTTATGTGTGCAGATCTTCAAGTACATGTTCTAAATTTTCAGATTTCAAATTTCACCAAAAAGGTACTTTATAGGTCTCCAAATACGAAGTAGGTGACTTATTATACTTTTTATTTCAAAGTTATTTTAGTTTTGAAATTCATTATTAATAGCTACAATACTTTTTTGGGTTATTTACCTAATGGGTTTTAACCCCAAGACCAAATTTTAATTTGTCAACTTTCCACCCATAAATATGACACATGAGATGTTCCAACACTTAAGTTGACTATTCAAGGATTTTGTTGGTTGATTTATGCATTTTTTGTAAAAATTACAAACTTGAAAACAAGCAAATTTTATGCATTTCTCATATACTATATTTAACTAGCATTTTGAGTCTTAACTTGTCAGAAGTTTTATTTGCAGATTTACAAACTTGTTAAAACAAGATAGCAAAGATTCCTATTAAAAACTTGTCTAACAAAGTATTCATTGATAGAATAAACATTTTTTTGGTTAACATATTTTTTGTACACTAATTTTTATCATTTACTTGCTAAGTTCTATTGATTTTCAGTGTACTTGTTTGTTGGTTTAGCTAATCTTGTGTTGTATATTTATATATCAAGCCAACAAGACAACAAATACAAAATTCCTCCCTTCGGCCATTAGACCCCACTATAAAACACTGGTCTTGTATTGATCGGCTAAATTTACATTTCAAGAAACCTCCTTCAACCTTGTTGTATGTTGAGTGGAGATCTATTCGAAGAAAACAATGGGTCTTTGTCACGTAGGTGCCAGACATAGTGGATTGTATGATTTTCTGTAGTCCGCTAAATGGAGTGGTAATAAGTCCATTTCGTAATAGTTTGTATAGCCATAGATACAAGCACGAGGCTATAGTTTGTATAGCCATAGATACAAATTGCTCAAGTTAATAAGCATGAGGCTATCATGTTTTGTATGACACTAAATTAGCATTTTGGCATACCATGACAGAATTAAACCCCAATGTATGTAATTTCTCTATTTAGTAACTTATGTTTTTTTACCCAAATAAAGAGTTGAAGAAAATAATGAAAGCATAATGAACTAATTCTCTTCTTTGGAAAAAGGCCATCCTATACAAGTAAGCCAACTATCAATCTTTAAGAAAACATGAACCAAATCACTATATGTAGAACACAACCTACTTCTATTGACTAATGGTTTCATTAACTTGATATATTTTCAATATCAGTAAAAAAATCTGCAAAATATAAACAAAAAGAGAGGACCACCCAAAAATCAACAAAACACATTGGGTGTCTTAGCATTCAAATTTTAAGGTGAGGTTGGTACAATTTTTCCAACTAAGGTAGTAAATTTATTCTAAACTTGCAAATTGGTTAAACATGATCACTGAACCCATGTCAAAACTATTGCATAACATGAGAAAGTAAAAAAAAAAAATTAGCATAGTTGCATCTTAATCCTATATCTATTAAATGTAAAGAAAGATTGAAACACATAATAGGTGTGCTATAAAAGTATAAGGTTGAGATGGATCTAAACTAATTTACCAAGCTTCTTATTTTACCAATTTATTGGTATAATTACACAAGGGGAAACATGCATTTTATATTTCTGCACAGAGAACGCATTGAATATTGGCATTAGCATAGATCCACCTGGACTCAGGTCTAATATACCTGGATAACTGCAAAGCTCAAAGACTGGACCGAAATGGCTGTCATCACATATTGGAATTCAAGATATGCAACCTCATGGTGCATGTCAAAGCAAACGAAGGTTCAGATGGATCTATGCTAGTATATACATCTTCCAACAATTGAACTAGCCTTTATCAGCTAAGCTTTTACTTTTTATCACAACCATTTCGATGCTACTTGGGGAAAACAGAACATATTAACCATCTACACCAGAAAATTGATAATGATCATATATGAAGAACAAGGTAAAATGCCAGATACATATGTCGAACAAGTCTAATAAGTCCATTCTCACACACAAAACCAGGCTAGATGCCATTAGAATGCCAGCATAGCAATTAGACCAATTTATGGTGCCAGGTGATTAATAGATATCAACTTCAGAGAAAAAAGAAAAGCATCATCAATTTTGTAATGTCAACCTTGTGCATTTATTTGAATAAACGTAAAAATGCATCCAGCTGCCAATTTGAAAATAAATAAATGGTAAATCCAAATTAATCACGAAGTGACAGATCAATGGATGCATGGAAGTGTGTGACAATGGGGTGAAGGACGTATGAAATGGATGCCAAGAGTATACACCAAGATCACAAATACCAAACATTCTGAAACTTGAGTCAAAATGTTACAACCCTATAATTTTGTGATCGTGTAATTCACCATTTCAACTGTACAGATCATCATCATCAACAGCACGTTGTGTAACAAGAGCATCTGTGGTGCCTGCACTACCTGTGGTAGTAGTAGTCTGATCTGTGAACCGGAATTCTGACCCAAAACCTCGAGATTGCTGTAATGTTTGAGCAAATGCTTGATATTTACGTATATCTGCATCACTAACACTCCTTCGGGCATATTTCATTGATTCCTCAAAATGAGCTGCCTTTATTTCTGCAACTTCAGTTTCATCTTCATCCATGGCTTCCGGGTTTTCCTTTCTTTTCCTTTCCCTTTCAATGTCCTACATAAGGCAAACAAGCAAAATTACACAATCCATTCAAACATTCCATTTTAAGGAAGAAGGCATCGATAATTAAAGCAAAGAATTTGTATTTTATTGGTTTCCAAATGTTTGGTAAGGAAAAAATATTAATGTATCAAATACAACATCATATCTAGGAACATAACTTGCGGAATATTTTCCAAGCAGGAAGGTCTTTACTAATAGTAAGTTGTGCTTACCATCTCAATATGTTCTCTAATGGCATATTTGCAAGCACGCTGACAAATTTCAGTAATATCAGCTCCACTAAATCCTTGTGTGTATTGAGCAAGAGTCGCAATTTCAACATCCTTTGCAACAGGTGACTTCCGCAAACATGCTTTAAAGATTTGAAAGCGGGAAGCTTCATCAGGTAAGGGTATGTATATTAATTGATCAAGGCGACCAGGTCGTAATAAAGCCGAATCAATAATGTCAGGGCGATTTGTAGCTCCAATAATGAAAACAGTTTTCTTGGCAGACATGCCATCCATCTCAGTCAGCAACTGATTCAAAACTCTGTCTGCTGCACCCCCAGCATCTCCCGCACTACTACCACGCTGCACAGCCCAACAGGCCAAAAGTCAATCCTATAACCAAATTGGCCAAAACTTCACATCAACAAGGTCATTTATTTCCAGAACTTTAGCATATCTCATTATGAAGACTATAAATATGTAGGAAGAGGCCATACAAAATAACATAATGCAGACTGTAGTTTCCAATAGTATAAAAAGTTAAAACAATACTTGCCTGGGTAGCAATCGAATCAAGCTCATCAAAAAAAAGGACACAAGGTGCTGACTGCCTAGCCTTATCAAAAATATCGCGCACATTGGCTTCACTTTCTCCAAACCACATTGTTAGGAGCTCTGGGCCTTTCACACTGATAAAGTTGGCCTGACACTCATTGGCAATGGCCTTTGCCAGCAGCGTCTTACCACAACCAGGAGGTCCATAGAATAGAACACCTTTAGAGGGAGACATACCAAACTTCTCAAATTTCTCTGGATGTTCCACCGGATATTGCACAGTCTGCCAACGATCAAGGAAAACATCATCAATCAAACTTTTAGAATACGGTAGCCAGCCTTTGACAAACTAGAACTAAAATTGTGAAAGGAATACACTGTTAAAGGTTTTACCTCCTGAAGCTCTCTTTTGACATTTTCCAGACCCCCAATATCCTCCCAAGAAACATTTGGCACCTCCACAACCTGACAAATGATTTCCCATTGTATGTAAGAATATCTTTAATACAGAAGCAGTTGCGAGGAACTCAAAAAATATAGCCAAGAAACGATGCCAGTTTGATCTAATAAATTGGTTTTACTCACAGTCTCACGCAAGGCAGAAGGGTTACTAGAGCCCAGTGCAGCCTGAAAGTGCTCATTTGTAACAGCCATAGAATTCAGAACTTCCGCATCAATAGTTTCATCTTCCAAGTCAATGACATCCATTTTTTCCCTAATACAATGCAGTGCAGCCTCAGTGCAAAGAGCTGCAAGATCTGCCCCAACATACCCATGTGTATTCTTCGAAATACGTTCAAGATCAACCTACAGTAGCATGACAATAAGAATCATATGCGGATCGGAATATTGGTTCGCTATCATCAGTGCATCAATAGAAAAAATTAGTTTGAGATTAATAAAATTATTACATCTTCAGCAAGCTTCATATTCTTTGTGTGGATGCGAAGAACTTCCAGTCGACCAACTTCATCTGGAACCCCAATGTCAATTTCACGATCAAACCTACCAAACCTTCTAAGCGCTGGATCAATGCTGTTAGGCCTATTTGTTGCTCCCATGACAATCACATGAGATCGAGATTTTAGACCATCCATCAATGTTAATAATTGAGATACAATGCGCCTCTCTACTTCACCATTTGTTTTCTCCCTCTTTGGAGCTATGGAGTCAATTTCGTCAATGAAAATGATAGAAGGGGCATTCTTCTCTGCTTCTTCAAAAGCCTTTCTAAGATTGCTTTCACTTTCTCCAGCAAGCTTTGACATAATTTCAGGACCATTAATTAGAAAAAAGAAAGCTCCAGTCTCATTTGCCACTGCCCTAGCAATCAAGGTTTTTCCTGAACCAGGAGGACCATAAAGCAAAATACCCTTAGGTGGCTTAACACCAATGGATTTGAAAAGTTGTGGATGCCTTAGTGGTAATTCAACTAGTTCTCTGATCTGTGCCATTTGTTTCCTTACACCACCAACATCATCATAGCCAACGTCATCCAATCTGTCTTCGTCTTCTCGTTTTATTGGCTCTCCCTCACAAAAAATTTCAGTATCTGGAGAAACAACACAATACTCACCAGGATCTGTCTCAATGATTTTAAATTCTACACTTCTCATTCCTCCTCGTACTAGAAAAAGGTCTCCTTTTCTTACTGGGCGATAGGCTTCCAAGAAGTAAGCTGCAGATGTATATAATGCACGCAAAACTTTAGCATTCATGATATGAAACAGTAAACCAAAAGAAATGGAAACTGGCACTTCAAGTACACAAATAGAATAGAAACTCACGCTTCAAGTACACATCGAACAAGTTTCCTGTAACACCTTCGATTGTGTCATCTATAGGAAGAATGTGCACACGCTTCCCATACTTAACATCTGGGCACTGATGAACAGATACTACATCCCCTAATCTTACTCTTAGATTTGACCTAGCAACTTTGCTCATTCTGATCTTATGCTCTTCACAGGTATCATCAGCCAGAACAATGCAAACAGTATCCTTTCTCTTTTTACCCTACAATGTGACAATAAATCAACCTTATCATTTTTATTTTGTTTTTAAAAATATAATTGACAAGAATTAGGTTATTCAACAGGATTTTTGAGCCAAAACAACATAAGGAAAAACATAGTTTGACAGAAGGGCATGGGAACAACCTTAACAAGAATGGTATCACCCCGGAAAAGCTGCAATGTTTCCATTGTTTTCGAATTAAGAGCCACAACCGAATTATCGTCATTTATGGCTTCATCCACAACTAACCGATTAGGAGACTTCTTACGCTCAAGTATTGCAGTGCTAAAGTCTTTCTTTGTTCCCTTCCTGAAAGGCAAAAAAGCTATAGAATTGAGAAACAGAATAAAATCATGAATTATAGCAATCTGCATAAATTACTAAAAACGAATGATACCGTGCCAATCAAAACTCACCCTATCAAATGTAACAGCTTATCAATTGCAAATTAAAGGATAACACATAACAAAGCAAACAGAACAAAAAAGTCATTTTGTAAATAAAGGGTATTTGTTGCTGTCAAGGCCTGGAAAGGCATTTCTGTTTGTATATTTTTCAGTGCTTTGACGCACAAAAGGAGGCATTTAATGGCCCAGGAAGACTGTAAGTAGACGCAGAGTTAGTTGACATTGTTTTGAAGTGTTTTTCAAACAGAAGATACGAGAGTCTAAGGCTTAGAAAGTGTCATAAAGAGAGACAAATGTATATACTAATCTCACATCTGATATTTCAAATCTAAAGTTTTTTTCAAGGAAAAAATAAAAGTAAAATAAAAATATACATTGATATTATGGATTTCCAATTTTCCACATAACAACACAAAATTGATGATATAGAGCAACAAATTTAATCAAGTGAAATATAACAATATTGTCTTCTTTGAATGAACAGATTCTAAGGAAAGCATCATACCTAAAGTCATCTTTTGCAACGAAGTTCCAAATGGAAATTTGCAGCCAATGACCCCTCATGCTTTTACCAAGGCATCGTATATACATTGCGTACTAATAAGATTTATTATTTCTTCATTTATGGGGATTTGTACTTGCAGCGTAGTAGCAAGATTTGGTCACATTGGTCTTTATGATATGGAAAATCAGCAGTACCAAATTCCGCAAATTTCTGGTACAGTACGATTACGGTTTGGTCAACTTCAACGAATACGGTTTTTGATACTCTTATAAACCCAAAAGGAACAACCCAAAGAACCCCAAATATATTACAGAAATAACCTTAAAAGAACTATAATTATTTCTCTTATTTATGGAGCGTTCTTCAGGCTGAAATTCTTCTAAAACTTGGAACAGAATGCATGTTTTGGTATCTATGAGATGTAAACTTCTGTATTAGATCCGTACTGGATTTCCTGTTTGGTTACGCGTTTTTCCGTACCAAATCGTTTTCGAGTTTATATACATATTTGGTTATTTCTACTATGACTGGCAGCCATTCACCTAACCACAACATTGAAGTTTAATAATCAAAGAAAGAAACATCACTTGAATGCAAACATCTATTGAACACTCAATAAAAGAAGGTAAGGGAAACAACATAAACACAAGCCATTCACAATGAGCCAAATTCCCCATTGTTAGGGCATCGGCCCTCGGACTAAACATATAGACATGTAGTTATCAAGAAATACAAATTGCATGACTACAGGAATTTTCAACTTCCATCCACTTTACATAAACCTGAGCCACACTGCACAACACAAAATAAAGGCAAATTAACCTAAAACTGTACCAGTTCAATGAAAAACTGTAGTGTTGACATCGGATAGCTGTGCGTTGACATTGGATAGCTGTGACATTTTGTTGCATAAAATTCCTAAAGTGCCCAAGTATCAGTGCGCCATGGGACCCAGAAACTAATGTGTTATTGCACACCGTGTTTCCCCAGCATACCCATTTTGGGGGGTTCCATCTCCAGGCATTTCCATTTCTGAAACTAGTATGAGTTTTCACGGCATTCCCATTTCTGAAACTAATGTGTTATTGCACACCATGTTTCAGCAGTGGCATGGGAGCAATAAACCTATCAATCAAACAGTCACATACAGGTTCATACCTAATAATAGTAATAAACAGGCAAATTATCAACACCATGGAAATTGCACACAACTTTGGATGATTAATGTTTCATTCCTAATAATAGTAATAAACAGAGAAATTATCAACACCACGGAAGTTGCATACAGCTTTGGATGGTTAATTTATCAGAGTTGAACGCACCTTCCGACCCAACACGCATTCTCAATGGGCAATCAATAAGCACACTGTGGGGCTGCATTCAGTTTTGGTTTATTTTAAGATGATCCAAATTGTTGTAATTTGGAAAAAATGAGCACAAGAAGCTGGAACTTTACCTTACCGGTAAAAATTAATTAACGGGAAGATTGAGTTTGCTCACTCCATATTCTGTGTGCCTCAAATTGGACAGCATATATAGCATATATACCAGGATATACTGGTTTCAATGCAAGCACTGCTGGGTACATAATGCTTGCCTTCCAAATGTCTGTCCCTGCCCATTTGGAATGGTGTTGAGCTTGTCTTTTAATAAAAGATAAAATAATCTTCCATGCACTTTAGATAAACCAGAGCCACACTGACCAACCCAAAATAAAAGGCAAATTAACCTAAAAATTATACCAATTCAATGAAGAAATATAAACTTAGGATAGCTGTAACATAAGGGAGATAGATACAAAATATTCACTGGAATGTTAGATAATAATGCTGGAAGGTAAACCTCTTAAAACCACAGCAGTGGCATGTGAACCGTAAACCTATCAATATATGAGTCATGACGTAATAAAATACAGTTTCATACCTCATAGTAGTAACTTTTCAGTAATTATCCAGGTTCCACACCGGGTTGCTATGTTTGGACCTGTACATGGCTAATTTATCTAAGGAGCGGAACACAACTTCCAACCTAATAGGCATTCCCAAGGGGCAATCAATAAACCCTCCACGGTGCTCCATTGAACATGGCTACAAAGGGTTTTGGCCCATTGAACTTGACCACAAAGGGGCTTCGCTCATTTCAAGACAATCCAAGTTGTTAGAATTTGAAAAAATTAAGTGTATCAGGGTAAAACTTTAAAGAGATTGAATTTGTCTACTTCTTAAGTTGCTCCATATTTTGTATATGGAGTATATCAAGCAGTATATATTCCAAGATACACATTCGATGCAACAATGCCGGGTGCATAATGTGTGCCTTCCAAATGTCTGTCCCTGGCCATTTGGAATGTTGTTGACACCCAGACAAAGAAATATGATAGACTTACGATAGCAAATATTATATAAAATCCCATGTTTCAATTTGGGTTTTCCTGAAGCCAAGAGGATGGAGAAACATAATTTTGAAGGAATTGGGATTAATAACAAAGCAAGAATTACGACCCAGTTTGGTGATTCACCTGAATAAAAATACCATAGGCAAATCTAGGAGCTTATAGCCGAAAAAATAATTATGCCTTTTTCATCAAACACAGGCACTGACCGTCAGATCTGAGATCTGTTTAGAAATGCGGATGTAAAAACCTATTAATCTGCTGTATCGTGACCGTGACCGTGCCCTTGCCTGTAGATAGGGCAGGCCTTACCCACCTAGGCTTGTAACACTTCACATTGTATAACAACCCATCTGAAATTAATAATGACAAGCTTTGTTAATCGCAGCCAGAGTCCATGGC
The DNA here is from genome assembly GCA_000404065.3 of Pinus taeda. Taxonomy (NCBI): domain Eukaryota; kingdom Viridiplantae; phylum Streptophyta; class Pinopsida; order Pinales; family Pinaceae; genus Pinus; species Pinus taeda. The sequence goes on from APFE031724444.1 coordinate 239,621, forward strand.
CGTGAGAAGAAGTTCGCAGAGATTATACAATGTCAGGAAACCATGAGAGAGGAGGACTCCCCCTTCGGATGATTCTCTAGGTATTAAGCTCGCCATTGTAGATCCCAAATGATGTAATGTTAGAAAAAGGAAAACCACACAGGAGAGAACTGGCCTACCCTTCAGATGATTCTCCAGGTATTAAGCTCGCCATCGTAGATTTTAAAGGATGAAATGATAGAAAGGGAACAACCACAGAGAAGAGAAAGACGCAGAAGATCTCCGCAGAAATGAATGAGATCTGATGGTTCGTATCAGATGGCCTCCCCTTCCAGCTTTCACCCACCACTCCGAGCGACCAACGCTAAAGCCAATGTCTTCTGAATAAAGCCCATGCATCAATTGCGACGATTAAAATTTAAATAGATACTCTCCGGGGCATCGCATATGCTACAAATAACCATCCATGACACATTATAATAATGGCTCAACTCTCTAAAGCTTGTTTCTTTATTTTAAATTCAAAAATTGGGTGGGAGTTATTCCCGAGCCCGTAAATCAATATTAGCAATAATTTGTAACATGAAAGAATTTTATTTTTGGATGCCTATTCCTTATTATGATATTTAAATATTAATAATCACACGGCAAGGGTTATGTATATTCTTTTTTGTTGTGATGCTCAATACAAGTAATAACTTGAAATTTGGGAATAGTTAAGTTGTTGGAAGATATTAGGTCTTACTCCAAGGGATTTTCTACTTTTTATTCTGATGTTTAATCGAGATGTCTAGAGACAGTAGGTCTTACTCTAGGGGCACACCCATTCTGTAAGTTAATATTAATTTATTAGCGTGTACAAACTCTACTTTTCTCTAGTTTCGAACCAATGACCTTTTACGAGGAGGTACATATTCTTAACCATTAAACTCGCTCAAACTATATGTTTTGAAATTTATTTCTTATTATTAATACATCACCAAAAGTAGTGATTTATTCAAAGGAATTTTGGACGCGATTGAAGGCTTCCAGATGGCATTAGAGGCTTGCAGCTTTCACTAAGGAGGCGATTTGAGCTCCCATTGACTAGATATGGTGGGATGAAAGGAGATCACGAAGCTTTTTGGAATGAGCAAGATTAGCAATGATGGGTATTGGGGTTTTACATGCATGAGGTTTTTTTATGATGCTAACGAATTTCTGAGGTACCTGAAGCATTCTAATACGCAGATATGTGGCAACATAAATCAAATCTCGTGTTTATGGGGGTTTTCGAGGATAAATATTTTGTGGGAAAGAAGTATAATGATGCATTTTTGGTTTTTCAATCTCGCATGGACAACCATGGTGTCTTGGAAGGGGACGATTTATACAGAACGAAGCCTGCAATTGCTCAAATGGTTAATTTTTGGTGAAGATCATTGCCCCGACCATTGTTTCAATTTTGTCTGTGGATAGACAAGGGATTGGGTTGATGAGCCTGAAACGAATCAGCCCCAGATCTCCGTCAAGGTGATCCGAATTTTGACCATTATATTGTTGTCATCCATCTCGATGCATTTGAAGTGGAAAAAGTGGAAGAATCAGCTCACTAGTCGTTTTTATCGACGGGACCCAATTTAGCGAAACGGGGTCTGAAACCTTCCGGGAATGTTTTGAGGCATCAAACGACATTTTTTGGGGGTAAAACTTGGGCACTTTGGCTCAACATCTTTTTATGTTATTCTACACAGAGACCTTTCCAACGACGCAAGAAGCGCGTTAATCGAACTCCATATGCAAAAGTTATGTCACTCATAAGTTGACCTTCCTGTTTTCACACCTATAATTCGGGAGGATGCAGTGTCAGCCCCAATTATCCATGGAAAAGGGGCTAGCCACGTGTTTGTGATATAAAAGGCTCTAGAAGGGTCTATATTGTAACTCTAGTTAAGAGTTGATGTAGTCAAAATTAACCACTAGTAGGCTATTGGGTTGTGTCATAACTGGGCCACTAGGAGGAAGGGGCATTCCATTCGTTCGAGAGCATTTTGTTCCATATTTGAGCAAAGATAGGCAAGAGAGATAGGAGCTAGAGCACACAGAGAGTATTTGTCCATTGTAGCAACCCACGGGCCACAAGCATTACTTCTTTGTACCTGAAGCCGTATTTCCAGATAGAGAAAGAGAGTGAAACAGCCTCACCTTCCAGCTGGGTTTTCTCCCAAAAGGGTTTCCCAGTGAGCATATCTTGTCTTATGTGTGTGTGCTTATTTTGTTGTTCTATACTTTTCTGCATAATTTCCATTCATGTGCATGCACTAATGTAACCGACCTGGTGAAAATTCCATGTAATAAAAGTTAATAAAGGCAAAATAAGACCATGGTTAAGGGACACTTATTCCAAGTTGAATGTTGGGCAAATATATCCTAGTGGGCATCACTGGATGTGTTTATGGAAAGGAAATTGGCAAAGGCAAAAGGCATTTTTGGCACATTTATTTATGAAAATAATGGAAAATATGAGAAAAGGGAGGTGAAAGGTTGCAGGTTGCATGTGAGGAGGAAAATGAAGCAAAATACTGGAAACTGATGAAAATAGAGGCCTAATTGATAAAAAGGCTTCTCATATCAGTTTGTAACTTTTTTCCAGTTCGGTTTTGGAGCTCTCTCATTAATCTCTCTCTCTCTTTCACTCTTGGACACTTAGAGTTTTCTTGGAGCACTCTAGTTTTGGAACAAGGAAGGAAAAGCAAGCAAAAGGGAGGGAAGGAAAGCAAGGAGCAAGCAAGGAAGAGCAGGATTAAGCAATTTTAGTAGCAATACTTGTAGGTAACATATTGCATGTGTGATTTCCTAGCTTGTTTTGACATGCATGGCTCTGTATGTTGGTGTATGGTTCTCTTGTTGTCAGTGGCATGGTTTTGATGGGTTATGACAGTGGTTTTCATCCTAGCCTTGCCTTTTTCTGGATGTCATGGTGTGTTGGGATGTTGATCTCAGTTTTGAGCTTTGGAATTGTCGGATGGATTTCGAAATCCGAGGCGGAAATGGTCTCAAGCTTCATTCCCAAAGGCCTAGGAATCCCTTGATCGGTTTTGGCGGGATACATGGTAATTCCTGAGGGAGGTGTCTCGATTTAGGGCCTAGTGATCCAAGGTTGGATTGTGGTAAAGCCTAAGAGATAAGGAGATAGGAAATTCCTCAAGGATAGTGATGGATTCTGGATGGAATTCCATGTTCGGTTCGGTTTTATGATCGGAGCACCGATTTTGGTGTGATCATGGTTTGGTGAGGGTGGAGGTGGTTTAACCTCTGGATTCCCTTGGTTGTTTTTGGATCGGTTTATCCATGATATCCCACATTCATGTTTGGAATATGATACGGGGATTACTGGTTGAAAGAAATATTTGGTCCAGCCATGTCTATGGTTGGGTGGTATGTGGAAGTCCCAAACCTAGTCAGATTTGCCTATGTTTAATAAAATCTAAGTTCTCTTGCTTTTGTCTTATTAATATGTGGATTTAATGGTTGATATCTCACAATTATTTTCATGGTTTAATGTTGGTTATAAGCATGGTTGTATGACTTGTTATTGTCATGGCTATTTCATGTATTTACTTGTAACTGAAAGGATAATGGATGCAAGACCTAACTGATGCCATTACAGTTCAAAGGAGAAGGTGGTGATCCTTCTTGTCATGTCTCGTAAGAGTTTTCAGTCATTCATGATTTGTCTTATATCCTAGACCTGTAGATTTTATTGATGCCAAGTGTTTGACAGAATGTCAGTCTCGATTGGGGATGGTCAGGCATATTCCTGGAGTTAGTTTTTGGTTTATTAGTCTTGTCATCATGTGTTTAATGGATTCTGAAAGTTACAACAAGTTCTAGGCAGTGGCCAAAATTCTGGGCTTGAAAAGTGCCTTAAATCTTGCGAACTCTGGCACAAGTATGCTAGAAATAGTCCCTGGACGTAGGCATGCAAGCTTGTCGGAGCGTCCAGAGCTCTTTGGATGCTGGCATGCAAATATCATGGGAGCGTCCTGAGGTTTAATAGCTTAAAAACTCAGTGGGACCTAGGGACATGATACATGTGTGGTTGGGATGGCTCTTGGGAGTGTTATTGCTAATGTGGAAGGTATGTTTGATGGGTTTTTTTCGATTCCACTCCCTTAAGGATACCTAGGAGGTTGAATCATATTATGGTAGCCTCTCATCACATGTTTACCCCGATTGTTCGGTTACTTGGGTAGACATAGGAGGAGGGAGTTACAAAGTGGTACCAGAGCATGGTTCACCCCTCGAACTAGATGGATTGTATGTTGGTCATGCATTCATGTCGATTGCATTTGTGTTAATCATCCTTGTGGTATGTGTGCTTGTTGCATATGCATGGTGTCGGTCATGGTTGTAGTAATGTCACCAGTGAAGGAAGATGTTGTTGTGTGAAGTTTGTCATCATGGGTGTATGATTGATTACATGTTGTTTATGCTTGCATACTGTTAGTGTACAGTGACATGGTTGTTGTTGTCATGCACGAGTCATGTTATGTGTAGTTGATATGGTCATGCATTGATGACTGGACTCTAGTGAGAATGATGGATATATGGTTACATGTGTATGTGTTACATTTCTATATGTTGTCATGATTATATTGTACATGTATCACGTTGATTTGTTTATCTTGCAAACAAGGTATCCTCCCTGAAGTATACTAAGGTACGTTGATTTATTGTGACTTGGTTTAGTTGACATAGTATGCCTCATAGGAAAGAGATCAAAACGGCTAGCAAGATGGTATACTACAAAGGCTCTCCCTATGAATCAAATGAGCAATGTGGTGTTGGACACTCCTCTGATTTAGCATACACGCTGAGAAGCTTGATGGAAGAAATAAGGAGTTGTAAGGCGGACAATGATAAAATCATGTAGGCACAAGAGAAACAAGCAGAGGATAATGCAATACTCCTTCAGATTTTTTCAGAGTTGCAGTGACAGGGACCACTTTGGATCAGCCATGAGCGGGAGGAAAGAACAAAGGGGGCATAGGCAGCAAGTCTCATGGTGGTCATAGGTCGGATAGAGGTGACACAATCAGAGATGGCATGTCCTTGGATACTCTAGATAGGAGGGGTGATAGAAACATGTACTATTCTAGTTTTGGTTATGACGGGCATCATGATCGTCATCATTTTAATCCTTATAGGGGGAGTGATAGGGAATAATTGATGGATGAATTTAAGAAAGCAAAGCCACCTACCTTTGATGGAGAGATGAAGAAATCACAAGATGTCAAGGCCTGGTTTCTCGGTATGAGAAAATTCTTTAGATTACATGATTATTCAAAAAACATGAAAGCAAGGATAACCACCTTTAGTCTCAAAGGTAAAGCAGATATTTGGTGGGAAGATGTGAAGAATGTCAAAAGTATTTATGAGGATGACTTGACTTGGCATGAGTTTGAGAGGCTCTTCAAGAAGAAGTATTTATTGGAAAGGTACTGTGATGATAGAGCTAAGGAGTTTTATGAGTTGTGAATGGGTTCCATGGTAGATGATGAGTATACTACCAGGTACTTGGAGCTGTTGAGATATGTGCCTTACCTCAAGGAGGAGAAGGCCAAGGTTCAGAGATTCATCATTGGACTGCCAGTAGCATACAAAGACTAAATTGAGTTTGATGAGCAGTAGACTAGAGGCGATGGTAGAGCACCATTATAGTGTTGGATATGTGGCAAGGGTTGTCGTAAGAGGGATTGTCTGTAGTATCAAGGTGGTAGACCCCATATCACAACATTCCTCGGATCTATGCAGATGTAGACAACAAGAAAGTGGATCATCAAGCATCTATCATTGAGATGGACGGTAATATTTATGATAAAGTTGTTTCTATTTTGATTGATCCTGGATCTAACTATAGTTATATTAATCTTGACCTGGTGGATAAGTGTGGTTTGAGAAAAGAAGTGCATGCAAAATCTTGGTTGGTACATTTGTCTATAGGTACAAAGAAGAGATTTCACCATTGGGTAAGAGCTTGTGCATTCGAGTTAATGGATATGCCAACAATAACACATTTGAATGTACTACCATTGAGACCGTGTAGTATGCTTTTGGGTATGGATTGGTTGTACCTTCACAGGGCCAAAGTGGATTGCTTTGACAAGGCCATTGAGTGTGTGGATGATAGTGGGGAAAAGAGAATTTTGCAGGGAAATAAGAAGCCTACATTAGTGAGGATGGTTACCACTGTGCAGGCTAAGCGCAGTTGCAAACAAGGTTGTGTGATGTTTGTAGTGCATATATCTAGTGACAAGGGAAATGTTGTCGAGGATGCATAAATCCTCAAGAGGTACCCTATATTGCAAGAGTATCAAGACGTGTTTCCAACAAATATTCCAAAGTTACCTCCTTATAGTGAAGTAGATTTCTCTATTGAGTTGGTGTCAGGGGCAGCACCATCATCAAAGGCACCTTATAGGATGAGCATTCCAAATCTAGTAGAGTTGAAATTGTAGTTAAAGGAGATGCTTGACAAGGGATACATTAGGCCAAGTGTATCGCCTTGGGCTGCACCATTGTTGTTCATAAAGAAGAAAGATAGTACTCTCAGATTGTGCATTGATAACAGGTAGTTGAATAAGGTAATGATCAAGAACAAGTACCCATTGCCAAGGATCGATGATTTGTTTGATCAGTTGTAGGGAGCAACAGTGTTCTCTAAGATCGACTTGAGATTAGGATGCCATTAGGTACTTATCAAGGAAGAGGATATCTATAAGACTGCGTTCAGGACCAGGTATGGGCATTATGAGTTTGTTGTAGTCCCATTCAGTTTGACTAATACTCTAGCTACATTTATGTGTTTGATGAATAGTGTGTTGTGTCCTCATTTGGACAAGTTTGTTATTGTATTCATTGATGACATCTTGATATACTCGAAGAATGAAGAAGAGCATGCCAAAAATTTAGCAGCATTGTTGAGATTTCCAAGAGAGCATCAATTATATGCCAATCTTAGCAAGTGTAGCTTCGTTCAGATAGAGGTGCATTACTTGGGACATGTTGTTTCCAAGGAAGGCATTGTTGGCCCTCAGTTTTGGTCTATTTTTGCTTAGGGAAACCTACTTAATCCTTATATTTTCCATCCATTTTCCATCACATCCATCTTATTTTGATGTATTTTATGCATATTCAGGTGTTTAATTTTAATTTTGCAATTTATAGAAGTTTTTATGAAAATTGAGTTTTAAGTGCAATTTTGGACTGAATCAGAAATTCTCGTAATAACTATGTGGATGACATGTTTGCAGAACACTTGGGCTCGATTTTGATGCATGGATGGAAAGCTTGGGAACTAGGACTAAGCTAACTCCACTTGGTTCGGCCAGAACAAGCTTTATTAGGCTCGGTCAAGGCTGGTCAAACATGACTAGTCACCAGAAAATCCCTAGGAAATAGGGCAGTTTTGAGATTTTATGGGATTAACCATATTTCTTGGGATGAATTGGATGAGTTCGACTTAGATAGGTGGATATGAGTAGATATGAGTGTTAGAGATAATATAGATCAGTTTTTTTCATTAAACCTCTATTTAAAGCCAAGACTTTGATGGCTTTTGTAATGAAATTTGTATGTAACTTTTGTATAGCTGGAATTGGGAGCTAATTTGAAGAACTTGTTTCATTCCAATTTGTTGTTCATGCTTGGTTTATTTACTGAAGTTGCTGTAGCTGAGATCTCTTCAAGTGTGCAAGGCAAGGGTGGAGGGCCCCCACTCCAAGCTAAGTACACTTCTTTGTTAGACTAGTTTAATTTTCCATAATTTGGTTTTTAGAACTTGTTTATGTGCTTTGCTTCAGATTGGTTTATGGTTGATGTGTGATGATTTATTTTATTGAATCTTAGTTTTTTCATCACTTTAGTAAGATGGAATGACAAGGTGTTCAAGTTGAACACTCCTTCTGTTAAATTGATGGATTGAAACTAGGTTTTTCCTTGATTACATGCAAGCAGTTTTTCTTATGAATTTTCAATCTTCAATTGATAGCATTATGGTGAATGAATTATGATGGGAAACACCAAAGGTCTCTTAAGTTAAGAGCCTCCCTTCATTGATGATTTGTCCATCTTAAGCTATTGAGAGCTCATGGTTTCTAATTTCTATTCATCAAGTAATAATTGAGGAAGAATTGGACCTCTTAAGTTAAGAGCCATTTCAGCTTTCCTTCATTGCAAAGTGAATTGAAATTGTTAATGTAGGCTATATTTGTAATATGCACTTCTTTAGTTTTCAAATTTTATCTTCTAAACTTGATTATACCTGATGTCCATATACAGTGGATTTGCCTCCAAGTTTTATAAACTCGGATTGATAATTAAATACTTGTGTTAATTTAGTCAATAAATTAGCCCAACACAGCTCATAGACAATTAGCAACGCGAATGGTTTATAGCTTCACTTTGCCCCACCTCAAGATTTCTCAGTTGCAACAGAATATAGGAACTCGGGAAAAAGCCCTGGAAATCGTGATGAGGTTGCATGCAACGCCCATTTAGGATGTGGCCTTAGGGGTACAGCAGATTCATTCCCAGTAAGAGAGACTCTACTTAGAATTGTAAATTTTGAAGAAAGACAAGGAGGTTAAACAAGAGGTGCATGTGGAATTCTAGTGTTTGAAGTGTAAGGGCCAGGGGCACTATAAAGACCATTGTCCCATATTCGCGAATTATATCACAGGAGTGGGACCAATCCTCCTGAGCTAGAAGCCTCAACAAGGCCAGGCATGGGGGCTGTGCTATGGTGCGCTATATTTCAGGTTGCTGGAAAACACGCAATGGATAATTTTTATTTGCTTCAAAAGTTCATTCAGACACCCTAGCAATTGTTCTGTGACTTCTGTAAATTTGTGGGCCATGATGAGCGCCATTGTCGTAGCTATGAGTTAATGATGGAAAGAACACCTACATACCAGATGCAAGTAGAAATTCGGCCCTGAGTAGAGTGTTGGAGGAGCACGCAGAATTTATTAGGGAATATGATGAGGCCGTGGAGGAGGAGGACCTGGTATAGATCGCGAACAGGTTATCTCCTACAACTATGGGACACCAGGGAACTACGCACAAGAGTGTCAGAATCATACATGCCCATCATGTCAATACTACAGCTAGTTTGACCATACTACAGAAGAATGTTCAGTGCCGATAGCTAAGATGAAGGAAAAAAAGGCACAACCTCAGCAGCCGATGCAGAACTCACAGATGATGAGATTTGAGCCTTGCGATGAGGATCAAAGTTTGAATGTAATGCTAAGGAGTGGAATAAAAACCAATGATGATAAGGGTAAATAGCCTGATGAAGACGAATGGGTCTACAAGGCCCCAGAAAAGGAAGTTGGTTTTGATCTAGAGCACACTAAGGAAACTTCTATGGAAGCCAAGAAGAGCTTCGTTGAGGCCTCCACCTCAGGAAGCCAAACCAAAGTGCAAGAAACTAGGCGCCTACAGAGTTTGATCCCTATGTCCTTACCATGTTTATGGAGACCTACATGAAACTCTTACACGATAAAAAATATGTGAAGGGCCTACAGGAGTTAATAAACAAATGCACTAGGAAAGAGAAATCCCTTGAAGGAGACCGCATAGTTAGAAAAATTAATAAACGTAAGGTGCAAATAGGGTGTGAGATGAGGCTCATCGCGCAAATAGGAGACTATGAAATGGATCAGGTCATTTTGGATTTGGGATCTGATGCGAACGTGTTGTTGAAGCAAACATGGGAAAGGATGTGGAGATCTATGCTGCAATGGTCTCCAATTCAAGTCAAAATGGTGAACTAGCAGAAGATCATCCCTATGGAATGACTATATGGAATAATTGTTGATATCAAAGGTGCGAGCGCGACAGCTGACTTTGAAGTGATAGAGATCGTTGATGACAGTAATCCATACCCCACGCTCTTGGGAATTGACTAGGACATTGACATGAATGGAGTCATCAACTTGAAAAAGAGGACAATGTCATTTGAAAGGAAATCACTTCGGGTTGTAGTGTCATTGGACCCTGCAAAAGGGGCATGCTACACTAAACCAGTCCATGATTATGAACAAATTGATGATGAACTAGATCAGATCTACAAAATAATAACGCAAGACTAGGACTAGATCAATCCAATGGTAGTTGGATGGATCACATGGGAACAAGAGAGTTCCTACACCTCTGATTCAGATGAATAATTAGAACAATGGCATAATCATTTGCATGAATTATCTACACTACGTTGTAATATGATGATGAATTTGTTGCGCTATGTTTTGTTGAAGGTAAGAAACTTACCCTATTTTGATGGTTTAACTAACATCGATAAGTTTTTGGATGCATTTGAGCGTGAAGTCCCTAAGGATCACCGCTTCCGAGCATTAGATTTGGCACTGCGCGCTACACCTACACAATGATGGGGTATGCACAAGGATAGCTTTGATGGATGGTGGAATTATAGAAGAATGATGAGGTTATGGTTTGGGAAGCCTAACATTAGATTGGCTAAAAAATATAGCAGGCAGGATGATCTGCACGATCACCTAGCAAAATGGACTAAAGCTTACAGAACAGAGCCGCAGACAGAGTGGCTACACTTATTTTTCCATACTTTGGATACAATTCCTATGTATTGGTATTTGGAGACTGAGCTCTGCCATGGCACCGCGAAGTGGGATATATTGAGGGAAGGGTTCTTATTGACCTTCAGTTTTGAATATAGCTTCGCAAGCATCGATGAAGCCCTATAGGATATTAAGGCAGATATCTTTAGAACACCGCAAGAACCTCTAGAATGGGTCCATCCAGATTGGGGCACGTAGCTTCGCCAAGTGTTGGAAAGTTATAATGTGACCACTGAAGAGGAGGATGACGATCCAAGAAATATCAATATTCTAGAGGTAGAAAGGCATCGTGAAGTTGAAGGTCCACAAATAGAAAACTCGAAAATCACTATGTCGTTAAAGACAAAGCAAGTAAACATTGGTACTAAAGCAGAACCAAAGTTTGCAAATATTGGGGATTATTTGGATGATGCCACTATGGATAAATTTGTTGAGCTACTCCGCGAGTACCAGGATGTTTTGCCTACCAAGTTTTCGGACCAGAATGGAATAATAGGCAACTTGGGTGTCATAAATATTACTCTGAAGTTGCAGGTGAAGCCTATTAAGAAAATGTTATATCATCTTAATCCAAGTACAAAGAAAAGGTTTGTCAGGAGTTGGATAAGACGTTGGAGGCGGGCATCATAGAAATTGTGGAGGAATCTAATTGGGTGAGCCCAATGGTGGTTCAGGAGAAGAAATAGAAGGGTGAAATAAGGATTTGGATAGATCTGAGGAAGCTTAATGATGCATGTGTCCATGACCATTCCCAATGTCATTTACCGATGAAGTATTAGACAATGTTGGAGGGAAGGAGGCCTACTCATTCACTGACAGGTTTTCAGGGTATCATCAGCTCAAGATCGCGCCAGAGGATAGGAGCAAAACAATCTTCATGATGGAATGGGATTGTTTCTAGTATACTGTGATGCCGTTTGGACTCAAGAATGCATCTACAATATTCTCTCACATAGTTATAGAAGTGTTTAAGGACTTCATCCATAAGTTCTTGGAAGTATACTTTGATGATTGGATGGTGTTCGGTTTAGTGAAGCGCCATGTAGCAAGTCTGTGCCTGATGTTGGATATGTATCACAGATATCAGATCGTGTTGAATTTGAAGAAATGCCTATTTTGTGTTCCCTTTGGAATTTTGTTGGGTCATATGGTGTGCAAGCAAGGATTGATGGTAGACCCTTCCAAGATTGCAGTGATAGTGAATATGGAGGCCTCGAGAAGTGTTGAGAAGTTGTGCACGATGCTAGGACATATGGGATATTATAGAAAATGTATCAAAGCATATGCTCAGATTACCGCACCCATGGATAAATTTCTGAAAAAGGACGCAACCTTCTATTGGGATGAAGAATGTTAGTGCAACTTGGATGTATTGAAAGAAAACATGGTCACCGCATTGATATTAGTATTGCCGGATTGGAAGAAGGAATTTCATGCACACATGGATGCCTCTTGCATTGCGTTGGGTGCAGTGTTAACACAAGACAATGAAGAAGAAATGGACCACCCTATAGCCTTCACAAATAAGAAATTATCAAAGGCCAAGAAGAATTACTCAACCACTGAGCACAAAGGATTGGCCATGGTATACGTGCTACAAAAGTTTAGGCACTAACTATCAGGAGGGTATTTCAAGATGTACACAGATCATTCTACTTTAAAGTACTTAGTCAATAAGCCTGTGTTGGGGGGCGGGAGGGGAAGATCTACAAATGGTTGGTGTTATTCCAAGAGTATGAATTTGAAGTAATTGTGAAGCCAAGAAGGTTAGATGTAGGGCCTGTCTATCTATCGTGGATCGAAACAAGAGATGAGCCCAATAATTTGGAGAAAGAGTTTCCAAATGCACAACTCTTAGTGGTTTCGTAGCAAATAATCACTTTGTAGACATTATTCACTTTTTGACTATGGGGATGGCACCTAAAAGGTATATAAGTTAGAAAAAGAAGGAACTAGTCATGTGCATGGCATACTTTTTAGTGATTGCAAGACATTTGTATAAGATGGGTTCTAATGAAATATTACAAAGATATGTGCCAGATTTTGAGAGAGATAGCATTCTTACTGAAGCTCATGGAGGGGTTACAAGAAGACATTATGCAGGAAAGGTGAATACGCAGAATGTTTTACGCGCAAGTCTATGGTGGTCAATGTCATACAAATATTCCAAAGCATATTGTAAATCATATGATGCATGTTAGAGAACGGGCAGACCATCGTGAAGTGATGAATTACCATTACAACCTCAAGTATCATTGCAACCATTTGAAAAATGGGTGATTGATTTTGTTGGGCCAATTCATCCCCCAGGGAAGAAAACTAGTGCACGCTATATCATCACTGCTATGGAATATCTCACCAGATGGGTGGAAGCATAGCTAGTTAAAGATTGTACAGGGGCTACGGCATTAAAATTTTTGTTTGAGTATGTCTTAACTAGTTTTGGCTGCCTGAAAGTGTTGATGAGTGACAGAGGTACACACTTCCTAAATGAAACAATTAGCGCGTTAACTAAAGAATTCCAGGTCTACCATCAGAAGAGTACACCATATCACTCATGGGCCAATGGAACTGTTGAAGCCTTCAATAAGATTTTGGAGAGCACGCTAATGAAGATTTGTAACGTGCAGTGAAATGATTGGGATGTGCACGTACCTGTGGTACTATGGGTGTATAGGACTACTTGCAAGAATTTGAAAGGGCAAACTCTGTTCAAGTTGGTCTATGGGGTCGAAGTTGTAATGTAAATGGAGTATATTATGCCTAGTCTGTGCATAGTAGGCCTCACAGGTATGGCAGATCGTGAAGCCTTGGAGGAACGACTCGCGCAACTAATGGAACTTGAAGAGGGCTGATTCTTCGATGGATTCCATCAGCAAGTACAGAAGGAACATGAAAAATCATGGCACGATTGCCACATCAAGCTTCGCATGTTCAAGGTAAATGATCTTGTCTTGTTATATGATAGCAAGTTCACCAAGTTTCCAAGGAAATTTTAGATGAATTGGCTAGGACCATATATTATCAAAGAAATTATAGATGGAGGATTAATTCAGCTTGCGAAGCTGAATGGAGAACCTTTTTCCGGGAAGAGTGAATGGGAACCGATTGAAGCTGTATACAGGGGATCCTACGTAAAGAATATATGGCAGTAAGATAGTCTTAGTGCTCCAAGCAGTTGCAAGGGAGTGTAGGACTATAACCTACACTGTCAGGTTTGGAGGACTACTCAGCAGGTGGTTTGCACAAAAGATGATGAAGATGCAATCCCGGGAGCTGCGTGTAGGAAGTTGTGCCATGGAGGAAGGTGTTGTGCAGCATAGCAGAAAAGTGACTGTTGAAGTCATTGTTCATGACTTGATAGCCAGGAGACAGTTAAAGGGAGCGGGCTGGTAGCATTTAAGGCCAAAATATTTGAAGATCTTCCGCCAAAACAACATTAATTGTCAAAATTTGGGGGGAATCTTTGGATTTGAATTCAAAGTCCCCTATAAATTACACATGCTGGTCCAATAGAGAACACTTTGCACCCTTAGAGTTTTTGCTGAAATTTTATGTCTATCGCTTATGAGTCGAGCATTTTGGGAGGAATTCTTCACCCACATAGACATTTCTCTAGAAGCCCGTGAGTTCCCTTCATCAATAATAGGAGAAGGAGTCACTCGCAAAGTCATTCTTTACAAAATCACTCACCTTCTTCCGAGTGTTTATGGAGAGGATGACTACCACCAATACCGCTAAAGCTTTGAGTTTGGAAACCATTGTATCCGATGCCCCAGGACCTGATGTATCTAGTGTTGAAGTTATGCCTACATTTCCCACAATGTCGAGGTCACCAAGGCCAAAACAGTCCATGGCAAAAGATAAACACCCCACTCTGATAGAAAAGAAACCTGCAGCAAAGGAGAAGCAGAAAAAAGCCAGTACAGGTGCGTGCTTACCTAAGCAAGCATACCACAACACCAACCCAAATGAAAGATAAGCAACCAGCGAAGGATAAGCAAAAGGTTGTAGACTTGGAGGCAGAAGAAAGCTGGGGAAGAGAGGATATTGACACTGAAGACGTAGAAACTATGACAAAGCTCCCTAGATATATCCCTCTAAGAAAGGGAAAAGAAGAACACTAAAGACTCAGACTCGGAGAAATTCACCATCTCCATGCCCCTGCTACCTAAGCATGTGCCTTTTGAAGATCCGTGGCTCGCACGAGTCCCATTATTAAAGATGGAGGATTTGGACCTCGCGGATGATGTTAAGTTCCCACACTTAGCGACGGAAAAGTACATGAAGAGGGTTTACTATGAATAAACGAGTATGACAGCATTGGAAACAATGGAATGGGTCCACGGTGTTGACCAACCATCATTGCTCAAGTTGTTATGGGTGCCACATTACCATTGCACCCCCATTAACACAATTTTCATATACCAACTGCTCACTTTGGTGCATGATGGGTGTTTATGGCTAAGGGGGCCTATACCCATCATAGATATGCTCATTCATAAGATTACACACCTACCACATGAAGGTCTAAACCCAGCCAAGGAGTTTGGCGGAAAGACGGGAGAGAAGGAGATTGCAGAGCGAAGGAAGAAGGATTATGAAATTGTAAATAAGTCATGTGGGTACTCCATTTTATCTATCTCAAACCTCTTAGTTCAATTTCTACACATATATTGGCCGAAAAGGTGATGAGGAAGTTTCACACATATGAAGTTACGGCACCTGTAGTATCCCTAGCTGCTTAGTGCATGAAAGGCGTATTGTTCAATTGGTCCAAATACTTGTGCTAGAAATTTCTCATGAATTACCACAAGGCCCAGGATAAAACCAAGTCATTTCATTACACTTGGTTATAGCTGTCTATTATATGGGTTGCATAGGAATTGCCAGAGGATAGCCAGTTTCCTCCGCTTGAAGAGGGATTGTCAGAGGTAGTTCAGTTTGACTCCTTATGGGCTACCAAGGAGCTCGTGTGGATCATGGAGACAAAAATATTTTGGATCATGATGGAATCAAGCCTCTACATGGCCGTTAACAAGCATCGAAGGTTTCCCCAACCTTGTACATGTAGTTGTCAGCTTACACAACCTTCAAGGCGGACTTTCACAGGGTGTATATCCAGGCGTGGAAGGATCCATCACAGAAGTGGCATGACTTGCCATATTTGGTGACGGAGACTGATGTGCAAGAGGTAGTGGCACACTGGCTAGCCAAGTGGTGCCCCCTTCAGATCTAGCTGCTAGACCAAGAACAGTTGTGGAGAGTGCGACTATGAAGAAAAGGAAGGAGTGATGCAAGAGCATCCAAGCACCCTTCATTAAAATCAAAGTCCAAAGCTATGAAAGAGGAAATGTGGAAAATCATTGTAAACCAAGTAAAATTCTATTTAAACAAAGCTAAATTGATGGAATTGATAAGGCTTGATTTAATGTAATTATCTACCATGTGTGCATATAGAGAGATATAGGGGATTTGATTGAGCAATTGTGGGAGAAACTCATGGATCTTAAATGATCCCTCCCTTTTGTAATTTACTATATAAAGAGAGTCTGTGTTGTGAGAGAGAAGAGGGAGGATACAATGTATTCGCAGGGTAATTTGTGAGTTCAGTCGTGAGGCCTTAGCCTGTAATCTAGTTTTGTATATAATTGAAATATGTTTGTTATGTGGATTTCATGTGTTTGTGTATTTTTGACATATACGTTCTTTATTGTAAGTTGATAGTTTGCGTGTGCGAGTGTAAGAAAAAGTTCCTATGAACTTTACCTTAAACAGAGTGTTATGTACCTAGGGGGGGTAATATGGGGTACCGACGGAGGTACCCAAGGTAATAATGTAATAATGGGATGGGCCATAGTAATAAATAAGGTGGTTAACCCATGTCATGTAAGGGACCACAAGTAGTTAATAATAATGTAAGGGCCCATGGTATTAGTTGATGGTATGAGGAAACCATGGTAATGATGCATGGTATTGTATGTATGAGGCCTATATAGAGGCTAGAGACTCCACATGGAGATATATGAAGAGAAGTATTCTTGTATGAACAAGCATATGGCTTGTGGAGTGTTCTCCTTCCTTAAGGAGTGAATATATGGTGTTGCCCTACCTTAAGGGTTTGATAATAAAGAAGTATTTCTATCTATTTCTATCTTGTTATTCTTGGGTTATTTCTATTATCTTAATATTTCCAGTTCAGAGCTACAACAAGTGGTATCGGAGCTACAACAAGTGGTATCAGAGCACTTTCTTGGGCACAAAAGTGGAATTTTTTTTTTTTTTTACTTTTTGCAGGATCTAAAGGGTGGCGAGTTTGCAGAACAGATCTGGACGTTTTGGGTCAAGATCTGCAAAATCTGATTGCAGATCTGTATTCCTTGTGAAAAAATAGCCGATTTCAAAAAAAAAATCGGTCATATCGGAGTCCGGATGAAGGAGATATCGCTGATTTAAAAATCAGTAGGGTTGCTGATAATTTTTCACGGCAGCGAGTTTGCGGCGCAGATCTAGACGCCCTGGTGCACGATATGCAAGATCTAATTGCAGATCTGGAATCTTTGTGAAAAACCATCCAATTTCAAAAAAAAAAAACAGGTGAATCGGAGTCCGGATGAGGGAGATATCGCTGATTTAAAATCAGCACTTTTTTCAGAAATTTTGGGTGACGGCAGGAGAATAGCAGCGCAGATCTGGAATTCTAGTGCCTGGATCGGGATTTCTATCACATGGGCTGATGCAGAATGGTTGTTACATTTCCAAAAACAGGTTATAATAGGGATTCTGAGCAATATTGACTAAACTGTGACACTTTCAAATTTTCACCAATTTTTTGTGATGGCGGGCCCATATCTGAATTTGGAGGACTTGTATGCATTTGATGGCTCTCATCCAGCCAAATGGCTAGCAAAAATGGAGAAATGTTTTAGAGTGAATTACATCAATGATTATGAGACTCAGCTGAGTGTGGGACAAATGTACTTGGACAATGAAAGATTGCAATGGTGGCAAAGGTATCAACGTTGCCTTCGAAAGCCCTTGACTTGGGACATATTCACAAAAGCTCTTATGGACCACTTTGACCATAAAGCTAATCTTGTGGATAAGCTCACACAGACAGACACACAGCCTAGCAAAGATTTTATTTTTACAGGAAAGAAGGAAACCAAGGAACCTAAAGGGTTATTTTCTGCTGGTATCTCCTTGTTACAGGTTCATGGATTGATTCAAAAAGAGAAGATCATTGTTTCTATAAATCCTAGTTGCCAGCATAATTTTATCAGTGGTAATTTGGCCAAAAAATTGCAAGTCCCAGCAAAACAAATTGAACATACACAGGTTGATAATGAGGATGTTCAAGTGTACAAGGATTTGAAGATTTCTATGGATAAATATGTGTTGCATGGGGATTTTTATGCCTCAAAGATGGATAATATGGATGTTGTTTTGGGATATACTTGGATGGAATCTGTGGGTACTATCAATATTAATGTGCAGAATAAATTCCTGAAGCTATGGTATAAAAATAAGAAAATTACATTACACGATATTTCCATCCATAAACAGGTAGAGCACATGGAGGCTGAAGCAGAAGATGTTCAAGGGACTAACATATCAAATGATGAGCCTTTGATGATCGACAACCAAACACAAACAGAGGCTACAGAAGACAAGACTACAGGTGATGATACGTCAGAGGAGGGCTCAGTGGTTGAAGTCATATTGAAAAAGCAGACACCACAACAGGCACCACAGCAGGGTGAAGTCAAGCAGAAGACACCGTCGGTTAAAACTTCAACATATCATCACCCACATCACCCCGCAAGACAACCGTCAAGATGGCAACCAAAGAGTCACATGACAGATACAAAGGAGAGACAATCCACCTACTACACCTCAACACAAAAGAGCTGCCACGGTCAACATCCATCTCAAGCGAGCAAGGCACCAGCGAGATCGAGGGTTCACCTTTCTCTTGGATGGCTAGATGCATGTGCTTGGTATCAGTGGACTACTCTTTTGAGTAGATCTTATTATTTGTGTTCTTCTCATGTTTCGGGGACGAAACATGCTAAGGGGGGTGGAATGTTATGTACCTAGGGGGGGTAATATGGGGTACCGAGGAAGGTACCCAAGGTAATAATGTAATAATGGGATGGGCCATAGTAATAAATAAGGTGGTTAACCCATGTCATGTAAGGGACCACAAGTAGTTAATAATAATGTAATGGGTCCATGGTATTAGTTGATGGTATGAGTAAACCATGGTATTGATGCATGGTATTGTATGTATGAGGCCTATATAGAGGCTAGAGACTCCACATGGAGAGATATGAAGAGAAGTATTCTTGTATGAATGGGTTATGGAGTGTTCTCCTTCCTTAAGGAGTGAATATATGGTGTTGCCCTACCTTAAGGGTTTGATAATAAAGAATCAATTCTATCTATTTCTATCTTGTTATTCTTGGATTATTTCTATTATCATAATATCTTTGGGTTAGATTTACAACAAGTGTATCAGAACTACAACACAGAGTATGGTAGGGTAAATTTGTGTTATAACGCAGTTCCACCAAAAGTGAACGAGGAATCCGTTTCAATCGAAACAGTAGAATTTTCCAGATCGATGGATAATAACAATGGAAGAGGAATGGCAGAGGAACCATCACAGTCATCCGATGCAAGAAGATCTACGGTGATTACGTGGGAAACTTGTGAGCAAGTTATCTCGGCTAACAGACCCCAGAAAATCATTAAAATGAGTTTAAAGTCCAGAGGTGATCAGACAGTCTGTCGAAAGGTGATCGGACGCATATCGCATGCCAACAAGTGCAGACCTTAATTCTAAAAACGGACGCGATAAGTTTTTATAGAATGAGATTAAAACCTTGTTGAGATCCATCCATCCAGACCATTCATTGGTTGAATGATCAGGTGATAATCACACTTGAATGTGCATGTGGGTTAACATT
Organism: Pinus taeda; assembly: GCA_000404065.3. Lineage (NCBI taxonomy): Eukaryota > Viridiplantae > Streptophyta > Pinopsida > Pinales > Pinaceae > Pinus > Pinus taeda. The sequence continues at coordinate 259,215 of APFE031724444.1, forward strand.
TCTAGCGGACCCGATATGTTATGAACTGGGGTTTATCTCCTTTCGGGTTCTGGCTATATGAGTTCAAAGAAGGACTGACAGTATTGGTCGGGTTTCATTGTGTTTCCTCCAATTAGCATGCTTCTGATATATACGTGGGCCCATAACTCGCAGGTCCACAGGCACAAATTATATAAAGATACAACTTTGTTTTGTAAAAGCAACTTACCTATCATCAATTTTGGTATCAGAGTAGAAGAAGATTCTGCGTTCAGAAGGAGGTATAGTTATGCTGAATATTGGAGAGTTTTTTGGTCTTATTATTGTTGTACAGATAGCGGCAGAGAAAGTGAGAAGTTTGCAGCAACCTAGAGCAAGGAGTGCTCATATGGTTCCAAAGAGGAGAGAACCAGAGAGATGCCAAAATACTGAGCTCAGAAGAGAGAAGCTTAGTGAGGCATGTGTAGCAAGAAGGAGACTTGTTACTGCAGAGGTTTTTTTGCAACTCACAGAAATATCATAAAGGCAACTCCACAGAGGATGTCGGTAGAATTGCTAAGGGATGAAGGAAGTGGATGACCAAGAGGTCACAAATTTTTGTACCTCAGGAGTCTGATGTGGGAGCTTCCGAACACCCTTCATTAAAATCGGAATCAAGAGCTGTGAAAGAGGAAATGTGGACAATCATTGTAAACCGGGACAAATTCTATTTAAACAGAGCTAAATTGATGGAATTGATTAGGCTCGATTTAATGTAATTATCTACCATGTGTGCGTATAGAGAGATTTAGGGGATTTGGTTGAGTGATTGTGGGAAAAACTCATGGATCTTAAACGATCCCTCCCTTTTGTAATTTCCTATATAAACAGAGTTTGTGTTGTGAGAGAGAAGAGGGAGGATACAATGTAGTCGTAGGGTAATTTGTGATTTCAATCATGAGGCCTTAGCTTCTAATATAGTTATGTATATAATTGAAATATGTTTGTTATGTAGATTTCGTGTGTCTGTATATTGTTTACATATTATACGTTCTTTACTATAAGTTGATAATTTGTGTGTATGAGTGTAAGATGAAGTTCCTATGAACTTCGCCTTAAACAGAGTATGGGAAGGGTAAATCTATGTTATAACATAATTCCACCAAAATCGGATGAGGAATCCATTTCAATCAAAACCGTTGGATTGTCTAGATCGACGAATAATAATGATGGAAGAGGAATGGTGGAGGAACCATCACAGCCATCCGATGGAAGAAGATCTACAGTGATCACGTGGGAAACTTGCAAGCAAGTTATCTCGGCTAACAGACTTGAGAAAGTCATTAAAATGAGTTTAAATTCTGGAGGTGATCAGACCATCTATTGAAAGGCGATCGGACGCATATCGCATGCCAACAAGCACAGATATTAATTCCAAAAATGGACGCGATAAGGTTTTATACAATGAGATTAATACCTCATTGAGATCTGTCCATCCAGATCGTTCATTGGTTGAATGATCTGACGCTAATCACACTTGAATGTGTGCATGGGTTAACGTTTTCGGCGGACCCGATATGTTATGAACTGGGGTTTATCTCCTTTTTGGTTCTGGATATATGCGTTCAAAGAAGGACCGATGGTATTGGTCAGGTTTTGTTGTATTTCCACCAATTAGAATGCTTCCAATATATACGTGGGTCCATAACCCACAGGTCCATGCACACAAATTATATAAAGATATAGTTTTGTTGCATAAAAGCAGCTTAGCTATCATCAAGGAGGCAACTAAGTAAGCTGCACAGAACCTGGCCATGAAGAAGAAGAAGGATGTTGCAAAGAAGGCTTGGGTTGAGAAGGAATGCGTTGTCGAGGAGAAGGCAAAATAGGAGCAGTGCAAGACCCAAAAAGGTGACAAGTGACCTTCACCAAAAAAAGAAATAGAAGAGCTTACAGGGCAAGGAGATGGAGGCGAGGAGGGGCAGTGCACCCCCTTCATTCTAAAAAGACTTGAGCTGGAATAGCAAGGTGGATCATGGAAGAAGCAGAAAGCTCAAAAAACATAGGTTGATCCCGTAGTACTCATAGAAAATGATTTGGATGAGATCGGTGATAAAGTCAGGGACGTTGCAACAGAAGTACTGTAGCAGTTGGAATTGTAATACATACAAACATTGGGAGGAGTCCAAAAGAATCTTCAAGATTTGCAACTCCAAGAAACTAAGATCCAAGTAGATTTCAGGAAACTGAGCAGCGCAATAGGCAGTTAAGCACAAGGTCAAAGTACAGGCAGACATGATTCCCTGGCCGCAGGATGTGCGATTCTTCCCCTTGCATGTAGGTTCAGTCTCCAACGACATGGAGGAACAATGGACCCTCCTTGATAGAGTCCCAAATATGGGCCTGAACCTTGCCATAATGCAACTAGATTCATTGCATTCATTATTACAGGGAGTCGTGGAAGAGCTTTGCATCAGGGAATAGCGAGCACTTAGTTCTCTTAGCAAAATTAAAGTTAATAATTAGTAGTTGTTCTGATCTGGATTTAAACAAGAATGCAACAAATTACAAAGATAACCATAAACACAAAGATGCAATGGAAATAATACTTCATTTCATTAATGTAAAATACTGAGATATGCTTACAAATAGAGTTGGAAATAAACCAGCGACGATGTTGGTAGCTTATCTCTAAGAAGAGATGTGGCAGCTACATGCCTTTGAACTATGTTACAATGAGGCTAAAAGGCCTATTTATTGTTGAGAAACAATTGAAAACCCTTCACATCCTAAAATCTAACCCTAGAAGATGAAATGCCAAATTGTGGGCCCCATTTGGGTAAACTGGTACATCAATTCCCAGGGGTCGTAACTTTGGAATACGATCTCTGTTTGATGCTCACGATAGCTCATTAGAAACATCTATCTGAGAACTACCACTTTGGCAATGGAAACATTAGTCCATGGACCCATGTTGCCCCCATATTTCCCAAAAATCATTGTTTAGGGCCTCAAAACAGCGCCAGAAGTTCAGGACCCGAAAAACTGCTAAAAATAGTAAATTGTGCTACAATTATGAAAACTGAAAAAACTTAAAGATATAGATGTGGGGGCCTAAATGGGATAGGTGGGTGGCCACCAACATCCACCTGGATCAATCCTCCCCCCTTAGGAAGAAATGGTCCCCATTGTGTTAATTTTCTCCCTAAGATGAGGAAGCTTCTACTGAGCTGGGTCTCTGGTTAGTTGTTCTGCATTCTCTGATGTGTCCAGTAATGTTGGGAAGCATGTTCGACGACAGTCCACATTGAACACTCAATGCAAGTGAAGGAATGGAGGAATGTGGTGCTTCAAATCATTGTTTCCTATAGCCTTGGTACTGGTGTAAGGACCATGTCGGAGTGGCCTGAGTTTCTGATGGGTTCTTGTAAGGCGTTCTCTCTATAGATGTAACCAAAATTTGTCGCCCACTTGAAACATGTGTGGTACCCTTGTGGGTGAGGAGAATTTGTTCCTGTGTTCTATCATGACCGTATCCCTTTGTCAGTGCTGCTGCATGGAGGAACCCTTTGCGGGGGTCATGGATGTAGCGATGATCTTCCCCTTACTTTGGGAGTGAACCAAACAAAAAATGAATTTTAGTCTGGGAGATGAGCTTGCTACCTTTGTTAGCAATGACCAAAGAGCTAGCAGTAGGTGGGGCTACCTCTGGTATCCTGTATAATGAATTATTCAAAGAAATAATGACAGGACAAGGCCTTGACTCATACACAACATGTCGCCTCCACAAGTATGGTTGGCCTAATAGTACATCACAAACATCCAGAGGTGTAACATCACACAATACCTCATCTGTGAAGGGCTTGATGCTATAGGGAAGGTGGCACTGTTGGCAAACTTTAAGATCTCATCCTTCATGAAGCCACCGAATATTGTACGGCTGCAGGTGTGGTGTAGTCAGTAGGCCCAACCGCTTCACGACCTCTACTGAAATGAGGTTCTTTTGGCTGCCACTATTGACAATGAATTGTAGCAACGAACCCTTCACCCACATATATGAGTGGAAAAGACGTTCCCCCTCCTCTGGATCTTCGGGCTCATTTTTCTGGATCTTGGTGGTGGCAACAGTGGCAGTGAGATCCGCAGCAATGATCTGCTTCCCTTTGCCATTCCCCTTGTCAGGTTTTGGCTCAAGGTCAGAGCATGCATCTGATTCGGAAGCCTTCAACTTGGCCACCAACGACTGCTTGGTCTGACACTCACTTGTGTTATGAGTGGGACTCTTATGGAACTCACACCACTTTCCTGTGTCCTTCTTTGGCTTCATGATGTTGTTCTTTTCTTGTGGCTTCGACGGGTTGTCTTGGGTCACCTCGCCTTGGCTTTTTCCTTTGGGCTTCGGATTTACAGATCCAAAGTATCACTTCTTCTATTTGAACTTTTGCTCGATTTTGACAGCATATCAATACACCGTGCCAACCGAGGAGATGTTCTGGAACTCCATCTCTTCCTGGATGTATCTATGTAGGCAACCGTGATATTTGAGTACTAGATGTAGCTCAATATCTTTGATACCCAACTGTGTGCGAAGGGTATGAAAAATGTTTGTGAATTCTGGCACATCTTGGTCCTGTCCCTGCCATAGTGTGGTCCACTTTATGTATTTGTCTTCATAGCTTTTGACAGGGTAGTACTACTCCTTGATGGCATCTCGGAATGAATCCCAAGTGGGTGCGGCTGAAAATAGTGAGCCCGTACTTTCATTCTTCTTCTCGCAGTAGGTTTCCCACCAGTCCTTGACGTGGAGGGCTGCTTTGAGAAGAGCGAAAATAATCTTTTCTTGACTGGAAAAATCATGACTAGAAAAATAACCCTCTAGTAGATTTAACCATTTATCAAAGGCATCTGCGTCTATCTAACCCTCGAATATGGAGATTTCAAAATTAACTTGTACCTTAAATGGTGTGTCATTTCCATAATAGTTGTTGGAAGTCGATACGTCGCCCCTGGGTAGCCACTAAAGGATCTGGGCGAAGTTGTCCATCATCGGGTTCCTTTTTCGCTCAAGGGCTTCTTCAAGCAAGATTTTGATAGGAGCTCCTACCCCCTCATATTTTTTTTCATCCCCCATGGGAGGCCGTTGTGATTTGCAAGGCTGTCTTGCAAAGGTTCGACCAATTCAAGCCCTAACTCCTTATATCCCGACCTCATTGGGGACATGCAAAGAAAAATAGAGAAAAAGTAGACCGCTTTGATACCACTGATCCAGATTTAAACAAAAACACAACAAATTACAGAGATAACCATAAACACAAAGATGCAGCGGAAATAATACTTCATTTCATTAATGTAAAATACTAAGATATGCTTACAAACAGAGTTGGAAATAAACCAGCTAGGGCAATGGTAGCTTATCTCTGAGAAGCGATGTGGCAGCGACATGCCTCTAAATTGTGTTACAATGAGGCTCAAAGGCCTATTTATTGTTGAGAAACAATTGAAAAGCTTTCACATCCCAAAACCTAACCCTGGAAGATGAAACGCCAAATTGTGGGCCCTATTTGGGTAAATTGGTACATCAATTTCCCGAGGTCGTAACTTTAGCATATGATCTTCGTTTGACGCGTATGAAAGCTCGTTAGAAAGATCTATCCAAGAACTACCACAACTACCACTTTGGGAAGGGAAACATCGGTCCATGGACCCATGTTGCCCCCATATTTCCCAAAAAAACGTCGTTTAGGGCCTCAAAATGGATCTGGAAGTTTAGGACCCGAAAAACTGCTAAAAATAGTAAATTGTGCTACAATTACGGAAACCGAAAAAAACTGAAAGAGGCAGTTGTGGGGGTCCAAATGGCATAGGTGGGTGGCCACCAACATCCGCTTGGATCATGTTCCCCAAAAATATGCAGGTTCTATAAGAGAAGGAGGCACTCCAGGTGCACAGTCCACAACTAGAGTCAGTAGTTGGGGAGGCATGTAGGATGGTGCCTAAGCTTCATATCCCCGAGGACGCACAGCCAGAAGCGAAGATTAGAAAATTAGTTGCTAGTGTGCGTGAATCCAAAGCTAAGGTTAGCCGAGTTCAATTTAAACTCAACTTGAATATCATCGAGTTGCAATTGAAGATGCATCCCACAACTTCGTCAAAGTTCTAGGAGCAGCGCGGAGCCGCGATCAAGGAAGGACTGGCCACTCTGGATGCCACAGTTATTGACTGCTCCATAGTATTTGAGCAAGCTATGGAGTTGGTAACAAATCTAGAGGAGAATCCAAACCTGTAAACACTAAATACAGAGAGCAGGGAGTTGTAGTGGTAGTATGACGAAGTTAGGGAAATGACACACTCAATCGCACCAACACAGTGCCTTGCAAAATTACAGGAGGGGAAGTATCTCTTCATGCAGGTTGAGACGGCATAGAAGAAGGAGGTCTTGCTAAAGGCTAGGCTGTAACCATGGTTGGAAGAAGCTTATTAGATCACAACAACCATCCAAGATAAGCTGAAGGGATTGCAACAGACAATCAAGCTAACCGTAGAAGGCCTAGCAACAAAGAAGTTAGTCGAAGAGGTCAAGCAGGCAGACATGCAGAGCACTTTCAAGGTTGCAGTAGTTCAGGTGGAGCTAGAGGATCTTTGTAGCAAGATCACAGCACCAGCCGAGTGACTCAAAGGGGGGTCACAATCTTTGTGTTGGGGTCCTATTGGGATGGGCTCCCTTGGGTCAGTTTTGGGGTTAAAAAACCCAAGTTTTGATATAATTTTTGTAAATTATGTAAAGTCTCTGTGATTTTTGGATGTGGAGCACATAGAGGATTAGGAGTCAAAGGGTTTCTAGACCCTTGTTTATGAACATTTGAGTCGGTTTTGAGATCCACCAATGGTCCACAGACCATGGGATTGTATGTAAAAGGTTATAAATAGGTGTGCCTTAGAAAGTCTAAGGCATAATCCATAGAGATTAAATGGGTCAATAGAAGAAAAATGATAGTGCAGATAAGTGGATCGGATAGGAGATAAAGGATCCATAGTTAAGTGTGTAGAAGCCTAGGGTAGAGTCTGCATCTGAGTGCGTGGACCCCTTCAGCTGAGTGCACAAGGTAGTTTTCAGCCTATAAAGTTGAACTGAAGATCAATAAGGAAAGTTACTGGAGAAATATTGTGCATATCTGTTCATCTATGTTTACTTATGTTTATGAGATATTCTCTGGATGAATAATATGTTTATGAAATATTAATCTAATGATGCACAATTCTTTTGAATAACACTTAATGGATGTATGCAATGCATGTCAAGTACTTTCATGAAGACTGTGATGAATTATGTTATGTTTACTACATAACCTAAGTAGATCTGTACAAACATTAGTCTAGGGTCGTTTTCTGGTGCACGTAAGTGGATAAATTGATTGTTAAGGGTCCACAAAGATCTATTGTAGACCTTTGCAAAGGTCTAAAATCTGTTTGAATAGAGTTGTAGTATCGAGCCCTAAGGGCTTATAGAACTGCGTGAAGGCATATATAGGGCACTAAAAGACATCACACTAATCTCTAGATGCAGAAACTTTGTTCCAGCATCCCCCCATACTACTTTGGGTGAGACTGTAGCCTATGCTATGCGGGTTGTTTCCGAAAGGGCTAGTAGGTGTAGGGTTTTTTTGGTTGGCACAACTAACTCTGAACCTAGGTTAGGACCCTCTAAGCCAACACCATCCCCAACTAGGAATGACATTTTGTCAAACAACTGGAATTAATGCAATCTACAAGAAATGAATACAAGGCAGAGCATAAATGATTGATAAATCATATGAGACTTGACAAGAAGGATCACCACCCTCTTCCCTTTTTTGACATCAATTAGGCATTGCGTCCATTATCCTTTCATTTACAAGTAAATACATGAAATAACCATGACAATAACTAGTGATATAACCATTCTTATAACTAGCATTAAACCACGAAAATAAAAATGTGATAATAGCCATTAAAGCCACATATTAATAAGTACAAAATCGAGATAACTTAGCTTTTATTAAATATAGGCAACTCCGACCAGGTTCAACACTTCCACATACCACTCAACCATAGACATGCCTCAACCCAAATATTTCTTTTAGCCAATCACCCTGGTGCCATATTCCAAGCATGAATGTGGTATCTCATGGATAAACCAATCCAAAAACAACTAAGGGAATACATAGGTTAAGCCACCTACACCCTCACCAAATAGTGATCGCACCAAAACTGACACCAATATCACAAAACCATATTGAGCTAGGAATGTCTCTAGACTCCATCACTATCCTCAAGGATTTTCTGTCTCCTTGTCTCTCAGGATTTACCACAATACACACTAGATCACTAGGCCCTAAACCACGACACATGTCTCTCAAAATTTATAGCAACCCACACCAAATCATTAGGCCCTAAACCGAGACTCCATCCTTAGGCTTTACCATGTATCCCACAAAAACAAATCAAGGGATTCCTAGGCCTTTGGGAATCTCCCTAAGACCACCTCTGCCATGGATTCTGAAGCCATTTGGCAATTCCAAAGCTCAAAATCGACAAAACAATCCCGTCACACCATGGCTATCTAGAAAAAGGAAAGGCTAGGCTGAAAATCACTTTCATAACCCGGAAAAACCATGTCATTGACAACAAGAGAACCATACACCAAGATGCAAATCCATGAATGTCAAAGCCAACTAGGAAATCACACATGCAATATATTACCGACAAGTATTCCTGTCGAAGTCGCTTGATCATGCTCTTCCTTGCTTGATCTTGGCTTTCCTTCCTTTGCTTTGCTTTCTTTTTCCTTCCTTGCTCCGAAGCTAGAGTGCTCCAAAAACTCCAAGAGTGAGAGAGAGAGAGAGAGAATAATGAGAGAGCTCCAAAACTTAACTAACAAAAGGTACCAATTGATCCTCAAAAGCCTTTTTATCAATCAGGCCTCTATTTTCTTCATTTTCCATTATTTTCCTTCAATTTCCTCCTCACATGCAACTTGTGAACTTTCACCTCCCTTTTCTCCTATTTTCCTTTAGTTTCATAAATAGTTGTGCCAAAAATGCCTTTTTACCTCTTTAATGCCTTTCTCAATTTCCCTTAGCCATAAACACATCCAATGATGTCCACTAGGATATATTTGCCCAACATTCAACTTGGAATAAGTGTCCCTTAACCGTGGTCTTATTTTTATTTTTTTAACTTTTATTACATGAAATTTTAACTAGGGGTTGTTATAGACCCCTCCCCCTTGGGGAACACCATCCTCAGTGTTAAACCATACCAAGACCTCAACAAAACCATTGAAAAGAAAATATACTGCCCATGGATCTTTATAACTTAGCTTCATTTAGTATTTACAATGAATGACCTACTCAAAAGAAAAACATCATGACAACATGACAAGATAACTACCATATCGCTTATTAAAGCGTTATAACATAGCTCATGGCAGTATTCACATCCATATACATATGTACATATAACAAAACATCAGCAAAACATATGCCAAACATATACCGAACACCATACCAAAAATTCTTTGCCTCCATCGGCAAACAAAGAATGATACATGGTCTGCATCTGATCTGACATCTCCCATGTAGCTTCTTCGGGCCCAAAGTTCTTCAACTACACTTTAACTTTCTATATGGCTCTATTCCTGAGCATGAGATTCTTCCGCTACAATATGCACTAAGGCTCCAACTGGAATTCTCCTTCTTGCTCCACCTGCAATACAAACCAATAAATAACATGATCAGTGTCCTTTATATACCTTTTAAGCAATGAAACATGGAAAAAATCATGGACTTTCATTGTTGGAGGAAATGCAAGTCGATAGGCCACTGGTACAATGCTCTCTAGGATCTCAAAAGGCCCACAATACCATGGTGCCACTTGGCACATGATCCAATCCTAAAAGATCTCTTCTTGGGCTTAATGCGCAAATAGACATGCTCCCCAACCTGAAACTCCTTGAATGCCCTATGTTGGTCCGCATAACTCTTCTTTCTATCCTATGTTTCCTTTCAATTCTTCTTTATAACCTACATTTCCTGTTCCATGTTTTCCAAAAGATATGATCCAATAAGCACCCTATTCACTAGATCACTCCAATGGATAGGGGTATTGCAATTCTACCCATATATTGCCTCAAAAGGACTCATCCTCAATGACTCTTGGTAACCATTATTGTAACACCCTCCTACATCTACCCAAGCAACCGGCCAGCCAGGGTAAACATGTCATGAGAGGCCACTATGTTAAGATTCAACCTCCTTGGTGACTTTACAGAAATGGAATCTATGGAACATCATGCACAGTCATCCAACATCATCCACATCACCTTCAAAAGATAAGTCAGCCACTCAGACTGCCTGCCCCTGGGTCCTAATACTGTTTGAGAGACTTAGGGTAGGGTAACTCTCCCTAGACACTGCCCAGGTGAGTTAGTTTTAGGACTAACGCTCCCTAGACACTGCCCAAGTGCTTTATAACGCTTCTCAAACACTACCTAGGCGAGTTACTCTCACCACTAATGCTAGCGTTCCAAGATTTGAGCCACCTTTTCTAGCCGAGAGCCCAGGACACTTCCCAGAATGGAATGATCATTTAGAATTGGTAAGGATACAAGTTAACAAGGATACAATAGAAATAATATGAACAAAATCATAACCAGACCCCTACTATCCATGATAGGCATTTTGTCAAACATATCATCAACATGTAACCTATAGGTGTAAACAACAAAATTAAGTGTAGAGATCTCATACTTATCTGAGAATCACCATGAACCATTGTTTCCTCATGTCTTTCACTGCCTTATCACTTATTGGGTCATAAATACAATATCCATTCAAACACAAGTAGAAACATGTTGAGAGCCAAACATAGCTGCTGCCATAAAATGTACATATAACTAGCATAATAGGAACATAAATACAATGGACCTATCAACCATCAAAAACCATATATATATATATATATATATATATATATATATATATAGATATATATATATATATATATATATGTATATATTATATATATATATATATGTATATATATCTTATGATATATATATATATATATGTATATATATATGTATATATATATGTATATATATATGTATATATATATGTATATATGTATATATATATTAATATATATTGTGTGTGTGTGTGGTGTGTGTATGTTATATATATATATATATATATATATTATATATATATATATATATATATATATATATTATGTATATATGTATATTATATATGTATGTATATATATGTATATATATATATGTATATATATATATATATATGTGTGTGTGTGTTGTGTGTGTGTGTGTGTGTGTATAGATAGATAGATAGATAGATAGATATCAGTACATTTTCACATGAAAATCAAGGGAATTAATTTTTCATTAATAAATGCAATGAACTAACCGATGATGGGACTACCACGTTCCACCTAACCATAGATTGGTTGAACCAAGTCTCTCTTCAGCCAATCACCCCGTGCCATATTCCAAGCATGAATGTGGGACTCATAGAACACATCAAAACACCAATCATTGTGGATGCCATCAGAGTTCTCTGCCTACACCGTGAGGAATTTGAGTTCCCCCTAGTCTCTCAGGCTTTACAGTGCATCCACAGTCTGATCCAGGGATCATTAGGCCCTACACCGAGACATACTCTCCAATCTTCACTGTGCATTCTATCTCGAAGTCACTAGGCCCAACAGAGAGAAAATCCACCTTTGGCTTTACTGTATATCCTGGCATTCATCGATAAGGATTCCTAGTCCCACTGAGGCACATAATCTGGCTTTACCACAACCCACAATATGGATCAGGGGTTACTATGCCAGTGGCTTCATGCATCCTTAGTCTGGTTCAGGGACCACTACCACCATGTTTTTGTCAATTCGGTGATCCACCCCACTCAGCTTCAAATCCAATCCGGTCATCCCCCACCAAATGCATGAGAGAACCCATCTCATCAAAGCTATTAGGAAATGGCAAGGCTAGGCTGAAAATACTATCACACCTGGGAAAACCCATGCCATGGTAGAAAACAAACACATGAAATCCCATGCATGCCAAATCTAGCAAGGAAATACACATGCAAGTTGATACCTACAGTGCAGCTTGTTGTAGCTGCTTGATCCTGCCTTTCCCTCCTTGATCTTTTATTCATCTTGCCTTCTTTTCCTTTCTTGCTCCAATGCCAAAGTGCTCCAAGAAAGCTCTAAGTCTCCAAGAGTATGAGAGAGAGAAAGAGAATAATGAGAGAGCTCCAAACCTAAATTAATTAATTCCTACCAATTGATCCTTAGAAGCCTTTTTATTAATGAGACCTCTATTTTCTTCATTTTCCATTATTTTCGTTCAATTTCCTCCTCACATGCAACCTATGACCTTTCACCTTCCTTTTCTCCCAATTTCCATTATTTTCATAATAAATATTGTTATAGCACCATTTACCACTCTTGGTATATGTGATGCTTTGTTTATGGCCTGGGGAAACCCCTCCTTCTAGAATTGGTCCAAATATATAAAAAACAGTGTTTTATTCCCTGTATGCTACTTTGCCTTAAGATAAAAGTGTGTACACACGGGTCAGTCAATACCAAACCCGCGTATATGTATTAAAACACTTTAAAAATTAAATTTCCTTAATTTTGGGTGGATTTCACAGATTTTACAGGTTGATTACCTCCTATTGCTCATGGCCCAACTATTTCCCAACAAAAAAACTAATTGGGAGAGGTATAAATAGACCTCTATGGGAAGGTCTTAAGGGAGAGGAAAAGAGATAGAGTTATTATACTAAGATTATCCTTAACTGAGTCTAATGAGTCCTTGTGCCTCATGCACTTCCCCAAGCTTCACGAAACCCTTGTTTCCTTGATTATAGATATCCTTCCTTTTGCTTGAGATATCATGGTGTTGATGATGGAAGAAGATTGTTGAAGGTTGGGATAGGACGAATCTGGAGGATAGTTTTTCTTGGAGCAAGAGAAAGACTTAGGTGAATTCTCTCCATGTTATTTATAACTTACTTCAATAAAATAAATGTTGTCTTGTTTCCAAAATTAACTATGACTATGCATCAAATTATGTTTTAATTCATATATGAATGTCATTTTGATGTATGATCAATAATTTATTTATATGATATAAAGCCAATTTCATGAATATGATTTACTTCTATATTGTTATGTATGTTCAAATTGAATGATTTTCAAGTTTCAAGAACATCAGGAGTTGCAGAGGGTCTGAACCCTGCGAGACATACTCGAACGAAGGAAATCCAGGTACGGTCACTCTTACGTAGTTTGATAATATAAGCATCTTGCCTAAGCTATTTGAGTATTTCTTATTGTAGTTTGCTTTTGCTCTATTGGGGTTCTAACCCAAATCCCTAGGGTGTCTTCACCTAAAACAAATACTCCCAAAATTCCTTTTTTCCTCTTTAACACCTTAGCCATTGCCTTTGCCAATTTCCTTAGCGATAAACAACCAAATGAACACACACTAGGATGTCTTGGCCATCATTCAGCTTAGAATACGTGTTCCATCATCCGTGGTATTTATATATTTTTACATGGAATTTTCACTAGGGTTGTTACAATTATCATATGCGAACTCAACCAATGGAAGATACTCCTCCCATTTTCTCTATTGGTGCATCATGTGCATCCTCATCATATCCTACAAGATCGTGTTGACCCTCTTTGTCTATCCATCTGTTTGTGGATGATACATTGTACTGAAGGCCAACCCTGTACCCAAACCTAAAAATAGCTCCTTCCAAAACTTGGAAGTGAACTTTTCATCATGATCTAGGAAAATATTCTTCAAAACACCATGTAATCTCATGATCTCCTTGATGAAGACATGTGCCACCTCACGCGCTGAATATGTAGTCTTCACTAAAATGAAGTGATCTACCTTGCTCAACTTATCGACCACTACCATGATAAAATCATGTTGTCTCATTGTCCTTGGAAAACCTGCAATGAAATCCATGGAAATGACCTCCCACTTCCATTTTGGAATCGTAATAGGTTATAGTAGACAACCTAGATGCTTACACTCTACCTTTACCTTTTGGAAATCCAAACATCTAGCCACAAACTCTGCCACTTTCTTCTTCAAATTCGGCCAATAGTATAACTTATTCACCGTAGTCAATGTCTTATTATATCTTGGGTGACCTAAGTATGGCTTCACATGAAATTCCCTCAAGATAAGCTTCTTAATCTCACTGTAACTCGGCACATAGATCTTGTCCTTGAATCTCACCAAACCATCTTCCATGAGACAATTGTCTGCATCTTTATCACTTATACCTGTACCTAGACCTGTACCTATACATGCACCTATACATGTACCTATACCTGCACCTACACATGTACCTTACTCTATTGTAACATGTGCATAATATCCATATACTTGTCATCTCGTTGTCCTACTTGCAAGATCCTATCTTGTAGCTCTATCCTGTAAGAGATCATAACTGATATATGATTCACATGTACCTTCTTGCTAAGAGCATCTGTAACTTGGTTCTCCTTTCCCTTGATGTATCTAATCTCGAAGTCAAACCCACCAAGGTTAGCCAACCATCTAACTTACTTGGTATTTATATTTAGCTGGTTAAACAAGTATCTCAACCCATTGTAATTGTTCATCAATACAAATTTCATGCCTAGAAGATAATGCCTCCATATATTCAAGGTGTGAATAAAAGCTTCCAACTCAAGATCGTGAGTCACGCAATTCTTCTCGTTCTCATTCAGCTTCCTGGACTCATAGCATACTACCTGTCCCTCCTGCACAAGGACTCCACCAAGTCCTCTTTTACATGGATATGTACACACTACAAACTCTTTATCCAAATCTGCAATCTTAAGTACTGGAGCATTCGTCAAAAACTGCTTCAGATACTCAAAATTGGCTGCACATTCTTCTGTCCATTCAAAATTCTTACCTTTCCTATGAAAGGATGTCATAGGATATGTAATGTGTAAGTTCCTCATGAACCTCCTGTAGTAACCTGCCAATCCCATGAATGATCTCACCTCATCCACATTCTTAGGATTTTCCCACTCCATGATGGCCCTTATCTTTTTTGGATCTACTACTATGCCTTCCTTGGAAACAACATGTCCCAAGTAATGCACTCTCTCTAAAAGAAGTTGCACTTTCTAAGCTTAGCATACAATTGATACTCTCTTAGAAATCTCAACACTGCTGCTAAATGCTTGGCATGCTCTTCTTCATTCGTGTAGTAAATCAATATGTCATCAATGAATAAAATAGAAAATTTATCTAGATAAGGAATCAACACACCATTCATCAAACACATAAATGTAGTTGGCGCATTAGTCAAACCGAATGGAACTACAACAAACTCATAATGCCCATACCTGGTCCTGAACACAATCTTGTAGATGTCCTCTTCCTTGATGTGTACCTAATGGTATACTAATCTCAAGTCGACCTTAGAGAACATTGTTTCTCCCTTCAACTGATCAAATAAATCATCAATCATTGGTAATGGGTACCTATTCTTGATCATTGCCTTGTTCAGCTACCTATAATCAATGAACAATATGAGAATACCATCTTTCTTCTTTACAAACAACATTGGTGCACCCCAAGGTGACACACTTGGCCTAATGTATCCCTTGTCAAGCATCTCCTTTAATTTTAATTTCAACTCTACTAGATTTGCATTGCTCATCATGTAAGGATCTTTCTGTCAGCCCCCACAATGTTCCAGGCTAAAAGGAATTGACAGAGGTAACCACAGACCAAGATACCAAACTAGAGAGGGCTCTCTCTATGAGATCACAACCAAAGAATTGACTATAATATAAAAGGATCTTAGGCTAGATGTGATAGCCTCAGATAGGTTTGAAAATTTAGATTTTTGATGCTAAACAAGGGATGAAAACCAGGTAACTAGGTCAAAAGATCAAAGGGTAACAATAGCAGAAATATAAAGGACCAAGGTAATAGTAGTTAACAATGGCTTAGGGTTTTTCAATGTAGTGTAGTGTTCAAAATAAATTTAGAGAACGTAATGAGCATATATGTCATGAATTCATTAATTATGAAAGAAAATAGCATATAACGATAATTCCATCAAAACAAAGCTTAAAGACAATAATTATGCTTATAAACTTAGGTAAAATCACTGAACAAACTGATGAATAGAAATAAGAGATGCATATCTATCATATGAAACTATAATAGAGAAGAAACAAGATCACAAATTCATTGCACATGAATTCCTAGATAATAGTTGCAACTGTTCTTTGATTTCCTGAAAATGTTGAAGCACAAGATACAAGAGCTCTCTCCTCAAATGTCCAACCCTTCTCTCTGACTGAGAAAATAATAGGTATATACCAAGATAAATAGTTTCCCCACCTTCAGGGGTCGAATCCATGAGTGGTGGAACAGTTTCCAAGAATATCTCAACCAACAAGAGACAGTGAGAAATTCAAAAACAAACTCTTCTCTTAGACTTTGATTTGAGTTTTTATTCATTTATGAGACATAATTAAACATAAAAACAACCTATCATGCTAATTTATTTCATGATTACATTATCAAGACATCTAACTACTAAAATTACATCAACAAGTAAAGATTTGTTGAAGACACGCTGAGAAAAAACTGTTACAGGCATTTGCATAATGCATTTAGGCATTTGCGTAGCACACTCAAGCATTTGTGTAGTGCCATATTGTAGGAGGATTTTGGAGGCCTTACGATGCTCCAAATTCAGAAATTTATAGCTTATTAGAAATATGTGAGTGTCTAGTTTTCATTTGACTATTCAAGCAGGTGATTTGGACACTCCAGCTAGGAGAAAATCTGATTTTCCTAAGAATACTCCTATATGCGCAATGCCTTCTTGAAAACAGCGGCAGAAAGTGATTTTTTGACCTGTTTTTAGCATTTTCTCCCAATATGTATACTGAAAAACTTGAAAAATTGGATAGCTAACATGTAATAGTGATTATATATCAAAGAATATAAATTTTTTGGCATTTGGATGGCTGAGGAAAAAGCATAGCGCCAAGGCGCTATGCCAAAAGCTGTGTCAAAAATTCTAGGTTTTCTGAAAACATAGGGCTCAAATATGGAGAGATATCTCTCTAACCATAATATTTTTGGAAACTTGAGAGAGGTTTTGGTATCCAAGTATTTTTTTAAGAAAAACCTCTCTCATTTTCAGTGATGAATTTTCATTTTCTCGGAATCCGTGCCACGAAATCATGACTAAAACAAGAAGTTAACTCGAAATTGTTTTATTTTCTGACATAGGTCTCCAAGAAAATTGCATATCTACCAATATATGATACTTGGTTAAAAACTGAAGGAGGTTTTTGTCCCTTGTTATATGATTGATGTAGGTTTTAACCCCGTACAGAAATTACCTACATACGAATTCTAAAACACATAAAATAAACAATGTGAGAGCATCACACATAAAACACATATACACAGATATTTTCCCCTAGATCCAAAAACTGGGACTACTAGCTTGATTTTTCATTATGTTCCTTTAAATGTTATAATACATATTTATACATGCTAAATCATCCAATACCATGGACCGAAAACCATCGTGTCCAAAACCATGGACCAAAAACCATCGCGTCCAAAAACATGTGCGAAAATCATGCACAAGGTGGGTCTGCCCAACCTAACATAGGTTCCAAAACAAACAAACAAAAAATTGGGGCACTGCCCCAGACCCCCTAGAGTGGGGTTACTTTCACCCCTCAAACCCCCTGTGACCCCTCGCTATGCAATTGGTGCAACAAAGGGGGACTCCAGTCCCCCTCTAACCCCCTGATTAACTTGTGGGGTAGTCGTGGAAAGAATATAACACAACCCAACATTCTCCCACTTTTTGTTTTCTTTCCACAAGGGGCCACAAGAGAGCTTAGTCAGTTATCTAGCCCTACAACATCGATTGTTTCTCTACAGCAAGATAACTTCTCAGAGCTCACAAATTTTTTCAATGCATCTACAGTATTCTTCAAAGTGTCCACCTTTACCAACAACACCTTTTTGTCTTCTATCATATCCCTCATAAAGTTATATTGAACATAAATGTGCTTTGTCTTTGTATGATATACAAGGTTCTTTGCCAAGAAAATTTCACTTTGGATGTCACAGCCTGTCCTTATAGCTTCTTGTATTAACCCCATACTTGAACAAAATCTCTGCAACCAAATTGCTTCCTTGCTTGCATGAGTGGATACCATGTATTATGCCTCTATAGTTGATAGTTCCACCACAAATTGTGTCTTACTCATCCAACTGACTACACCTCCAAATAGGTTAAACACATATCCACTTGTAGATATTCTCTGGTCCAGATCTTCAGCCTAGTCTACATCAACAAAGCCATAAATATCCAACACTCCATCCAATCCTAGTCTTCCTTGGTAGCATAAACCATAATCACTAGTGCCACGCAAATACCTGAAAACCTACTTCACTGTTGTCCAAGGCTCCTTTTCTGGTTTTGATATAAACTTGCTCAATACTCCCACTGCATGTGCAATGTCTAATCTACTACATACCATTGCATACATTAGGCTACTGACTGCACTTGCATATGGAACACAGGACATGTCCTCTTCCTCTTCTTGTGTCTTGGGACACTGTTCAGCAGATAACTTTACACCTACAGGAATAGGAACCTTCACCGGTTTACTAACCTGCATATTAAATCTCTGCAATATTGTCTCGACATACTTCCTTTGGTTTAACCCGAGCTTCCTCTTTGCCCGATCTCTTTTAATTTCCATTCCCAAAATATAGTTTGCAACACCAAGATATTTCATGTCGAATTTGGAGGACAATTGGGTCTTCAAATCCTGGATAATTTCTTTGTCATTTCCAACCAGCAACATATCATCCACATAAAGACCAGATAAATAACATGGTCACCAATTAATTTAAAATATACACAGTGATTTTCTTTGCTTCTGGTGAAGCCAAGTTCCCGTATAAATGTATCAAATTTCTGATACCACATCCTTGGTGACTGTTTTAACCCATACAAATACTTCTTTAACTTGCATACCAGTTCTTTCTTACCCTTCACCACAAAGCCTTCAGGTTTGTTCATGTAGATTTCCTCTTCTAAATCCCCGTGAAGAAATGTTTTCTTCACATCCATATGTTCTACATCAAAATCAAAAGAAGCAACAACAGATAAAAGTAATCTAATAGAAGTTACCATGGCAACAGGAGAAAAAATATCACTAAAATCAATTCTTGGCACCTAGGAATAACCTTTTGCTACCAACCAAGCTTTGTATTTCTCCACCTTTCCTTATGCATTTGTCTTCTTCTTGAACACCCATTTGCTGCCAATGGGTTCCTTCTAGCCGGCAACTCCACTAGATCCCAAGCCTCTTTTTTGTGCAAAGATGCCATTTCATCAACCATGGCCTCTTTCCAGAGTTTTCCATCCTCTGAATCTGCTACTTCCTTCATAGTTCTAGGATCATCATCAGTAATAGATAAAGAAAAATTTGAATAGAAAGTAGATGAACTATACCTTTCTGGCTGCCTTATTTCTCGAACTGATCTTCTCACACTTAGAGTTTGTGGCTCTTCATCTTCTGATTCATCCTCTTTTGTAGAGTTTGATTCTTCCTCCTTTAGCTCAAACTCTATCTTCTCAAGTTCCTTTGGTTGGACTTCATGTTAATAACATCTTTCACCTCTCTCAACACCACATCTCAGCTATACACAACCTTCCTTGTCACTGGGTTCCAAAGCTTATAACCCTTTAAACCATCCTTATACCCAATAAAGATGCACTTTTAAGATTTACTATCTTACCATTCCATACCTCTTGTGGAGTTTTATCCTCCAACGCTGATGAAGGTGATCTATTGACCAAGTAACATGCTATCTCTACCTCCTCTACTGAGAATTCTTGTCCTAACCTAGCACCACTGAGCATGCTTCTTGCCCTTTCCATCAACGTCTTGTTCACTCTTTCTGCAACTCCATTTTGCTTAAGTGTATATGGAGTAGTCTTCTACCGTTCTATACCACACTTCTTATATAATTCTTCAAATTCCTTACTGTAAAACTCTCCACCGTTATCTATCTTCAGCACCTTTATCTTCTTCTCTGTCTTGTTTTCCACCAGAGCCTTGAATTCTTTAAACCTATCAAAGACTTCATATTTCTTCTTAAGGAAATATATCCATGTATTCCTTGAGAAAACATCTATAAATGATACATAGTAAACAAACTTACCTAGTGATGGAACCTTCACAGGTCCAAACACATCACTATTCACAAGCTCTAACATATGTTTCGCCCTCTTACCACCAGAGGGGAAACTCACCTGATTTTGTTTCCCATATACACCATTTTCACAGAAATCAAAATCCAGAGAGCTATTACTCATACCTTCTACCATACCTTTACCATGAAGTATTCGAAGGCCCTTCTCTCCAACATGTCCAAGCCTTTGATGCCACATCATGGTCTTCTCTCCAGAGACTACTAGACTTTCTGCTCCGCACCCATTAATAACCGTGCTACCTTGCAACTTGTACAGAGTTCCAATCCAAACTCCCCACATCAATACCAATGCTCCCTAAACCATCTTGCAGGTATCCTTCTTGAATACTATTTTTACACCTGCATCATCCAACTTGTTTACAGAAATCAGATTTCTGGCCAATGCAGGAATATGCAGAACATCCAGAAGTGTTCTAACCCTTCCATCTTGTAACTTCAACTTTACTTTTCCATGAACAATGATTCTAGCTTTACCATCATCCCCTAAGAAGATATCACCACCATTGTATTTCTCAAACTCAGAGAACCACTCTCTATGGGGAGTGAAGTGAAAGGATGCACCTGAGTCAATTAACCATGCCTCATGATCTACATGTGTACTTGAAGAATCCAAGTACACATCCCCACCTTCATCTGAGGTGGTTTTAGCCTCTGTAGAAGGAGCATCATCAAATCCCTTTCCTTTATCAGCAGCTTTAGATTTACAGTCCCTTTTGTAGTGCCCTTCCTTTCTGCATTTCCAGAACACCACCTTTATAGGTTTTCCTAGTGATTTAGACCTCCCTCTAGAATTAGATCTCCCACTCGATGACTTATTTTTGTTTCTATTCTAGGACCGTCCTCATACAGACAAGGAATCACCATTCTGGCTCTCCATATTTTTTTGTCTCATCTCCTCCGTCAGCAAGGATGAGACTATTTCATCAAACTGCAAGGTAGTTGCATTGCTACCAATTGCAATGACCAAACTATCCTGCGAATTTGGTAGAGAACACAATAAATTGATGCACTTATCTTCATCTGAAATTTTAATATCAATAGATGCTAACTGACTTACCATAGTATTAAATGTGTTCAAATGCTCTATCACTGAGTCTCCATCTTTCATCCTCAGGTTATATAGCTTTTTCTGTAGGAACAGTCTATTCATGAGAGACTTAAATTGGTACAAAGTCCCTAACTTGTCCCACAAAGCCTTCACCATAGCTTCCCCTGATACATTCAGCAATACTGAATCTGGGACACATAATCGTATTGTGCTCTTTGCCTTCTGATCCAACTTCTTCCATTCTTCATCAGACACTCCCACTAGTTTAGTACCCAGATCTACCACGATCCACTGATCTTTATCCACCAACAGATCCTCCATCTTGAGTTTCCACAACTCAAAACTCTGACCATTAAATTTCTCGATCTCTATTTTTCCACTACTCGCCATCTTCTTTCACCACCAGAATCGATCTCGCAGATCTCCCTTTAAACAAGTCTACCCCAGGCCCGAGCAAAACCCCCAGTAACAAGGCATCCTTTGAAGTTAAACAGCTTTGATACCAATGTAAGTTTTAACCCCGTATAGGAAATACCTGCATTCGAATTCTAAAACACATTAAATATTACAAGCGAGAGCCTAACACATATTTACACAAATATTTCCCCTGCATCCCAAACCAGGACTACCAACTTGATTTTTCATTATGTTCCTTTCAATGTTATAATACATATTTATACATGTCGAAGCATCCAATACCATGGATTGAAAACCATCACGTCCAAAACCATGGACCGAAAACCATTGTGTCCAAAAACATGTGCAAAAATCATGCACAAAACCATAGGTGGGTCCACCCAACCTAACATAGGTTACAAAATCAAGATTTTCCAGGGCACTACCCTGGGCCCCATAGAGTGGGGTTACCTGCACCCCTCAAACCCCCTGTGACCCCCCGCTATGCAATCGACGCAATGAAGGGGGGGCTTTGTCCCCCCTCTAACCCCCCGATTAACTATGTGGGCTAGTTGTGCAAAGAATATAACTAGTGGGCTCTAGTATTGCAATGATTCCGCAACTCTTGGGACTCCCTTCTTTAATTTTATCAACCTGGTTGCTCATAACAAACTTGGAAGCGACAGTGATAGATGCACAAGTACTAGCTCTTGCCGCAAGCTGTCACTTGATCAGCTGGCACAAGTCTGCTAGGAGCTTAAGCCAACTTCTATGAGCTCTTAGAAGAAGCTTTTAACTATGATGGATGAAATCTAACTCAAAGGAGGCTAGTCTACTTGCTGAAAGAAGCTGAAAGATGAAAAGAAACGCAAACCCTAGCAAACCCTAGTTTTACCGACTAGCCCTACTGGTGCAAGAAAAGAGATGAAAGCTGTGGAACTAGATAACATTGACTCTTGGAAAGGTAAAATTCATGTGACTAAGCTACTTCTGAAGAGAAATATGGAAAAAAACATCTTTTTGCATTTTGAGTAATTTTGCAGAATTATTATGCATGTGCTTTAACTATTTTTGACTGTGCAAAGGTTGATTGGCGACAGGAAATGGAGTGGGCACTTGTAGGAGGTTGGGAAGGTGATAAGAAGGCCTAAGTTGTCTTGAACACCCTTCCAAAGAGTTTCATAGTGTTCAGACCTCCAAAAACCGCTCACGTGAATTTCTACAGGAAGTCTACAGGGGTCCCACAAGATGTTCTATAGGAAGATCCGAAAGAGGATTTTGGAGGGCTGAGGGTGGAAAAACGGTGGGAAAGTGGAAGTAAAGGATGGATAAGGATGTTAATGGGTCTAGGACCTAATAAATCAAGTTAAGGAGTGATGAAGGTGGTTGGATTTGCTCAAGGATGGAGGGAGCAAGATTGCACAAGAATGTAGAAATTAGGGCAAAGTGGGAAAGTGTGGCAAATGAAGGGGAGGAATATTGGATTAGGGGTTGGAGTAGGTTTAAGGATGGAGGAAGGGTACGCAGGGAGGTATCGCAGGTGTTCTGCACATTGTTTTCGAAAACTGATCAAACAAAGACTAGGGAAACCAAAGATCTAGCTATTTTGACCTAATTTGACCTAAAAACCAGAAACATGATGAACAAAAGTTTATTGGTAGAAAATCATGCAATATAACTATATAAACTAAGCAAGAACATATTCTAAACATGCAATTACAACTAGTATTAACTTTCCTAACTAAAAATCTAACACTAGCAATTACATGAAGAGGCAAAAACAGTGTTTTTGTGGCAGCAAGTATACCTTGGTCTCAGCTCATGGTCCCAAGGAGGGAGAGATGAGTTCAAGGATTGCTTGATGGCCTTTTTGCAGATCTTTTCCTTTACCAAACTATCAAATCAACCTGAATCATGAAAAGCTATTTTAATCATAAACAATGACCTAAGTAGCAACATAAGATTTTAATCTAAATAGAAGAAATTATTCTATACATGCAGCAAAAACACATAAAAATACACAAAGGAGGTATTAGCACTTGGGTTGGGCCCAAACCCAAGAGCTACAGCCTCCTAAGAAAGCTCAGAGCTAGTACAAGGTGAAATTTATCTCCATTACTCAAAAAATAATCATGTCATAAAACTATTACAGCAAAAGCTCGGAGTTGAGCTGAAAGGTAGTGCTACACTCAAGTGCGAAAAACAACTATTCAATGGCTAAACTACTAAGGCTTGAAGCCTTCCTACTTATGCACTACGAGGACTCCCAATAGCCCTTCTTAATTTTAGGAGCTTCGCTGCTCAAGATTGTAGTTAATCAGCCACTTCACAAAATCTGCTTGGCTGCCCCTTGAAATCATCTTTAGTCGGTTGTTGAACTCCGAGCTGATGGTGGAGAACTCGAGGAAGGGGTCATTTAGTGCTATAGACACCCTTCCTATGAATCCTTAGCCTTGTTCCTTCGTATTTGGCTGTCAACTGGCTCATAAATGCTTGACCTTGGTCCAAAAGATGTCCAAAAATCTGCAATAAACACGTATTAGACTTTGTGGTCAAGTGACTATTCTCATTCATTCAATTAACATAAATATATTCAAAAGCATGCATATAAATATGAATAATGGTGGATTAATCGATAATAATAGGCAAAATGAGCCCAATAAGTTACCCATTTTTGGGGCTCATCATCACCCCCCTGTTGAATGTGTTGCTCATCCTCTGAGCAACTAATCCAACTCATCATCTTTGATTGCCTTGACTACCTTTCTAACATCCCAGGCTTCTGAGGTGATGTCCTCTTCTTCATCATGAAACCCTGTTTTTCTCTCTACCTCCTCCCACTGCCTATGTTCTTCTTCTTCTTTGACCCCTTCCAATAGTCCCAAAAGCAATGGAGGACGGAACTTTAGGCCAATCCAACTGGCCTTTAGATTTTGCATTGACTGTTTGTAGAGAGGTACTCTGGCCAAAGCCTCCTACATCTTGGTTGGGGAGTGGTACTCCATTATTTTCAAACTGTGGAACAGGGTGTTCCATCTCCTGGTGCAAGCATGTATGCAATTATCACCCAACAGTCTCTCCATGTCCTCAAAGTGCGCGATGGCCTGAGCTTGTCTTTCAATGTAGACTGGGAGAACCCGAATATTGTTGGCCAGGTGCTGATGGGCATACACTAAAGCTAAGGGATCTTTTGGTTCTGCTCTGATCATGAGTGGCTCACTCAACTCCCTATCCATTACTTCCTGAATTTTTGCTGCCCTCTTTTCCTCATGGTTTAACCAAGAGGCCATGGCCATTAGTTGCACATCTCCCAATGCTGCATTGGGGTCCCATAGGTTCATGTTTGGAAGTGCCAATTTGTGTAAATAGAACTCTGCTAACTTGGCCTTGTCTTTCGCTAAGCTACGGTCACACAAATACATGAACTAATTGTAGTTCTAGAATGGAATGGTGCCCCTTTAGGCCAGTGTGTTAATCTGAAATTGTAACCATTGATCCTTAAGATATAATGCATATGACTTTGTAGGTTTCCTGCATTGTAAGGCGTCTATTGCCCAGCTGGCCATGCAGGCCATTTGGGCTTCTTTCTCTTGCACCTATTGTTTCAAAGCCTGTATTTCTTATTTTGCCTGCGACACCTTTTCCTATAGAGTTTTGTTAGCATCTCAATATCAGTTGGCAGCTTCTCTTCTCTCTATTGTTCCTCAGTTGTCTCCATGTTTGCTGGAGGTATTTCTTGTTGTTGTTGCTCCCCCACAATGAACGACCTATCTTCCTTATGAATTTCCTATAGCTGCAACTGCTTCCTCAGTAGCTCATTCTCTTCCTGTAATTTGGCTCTCTGATTTCTTTCCATGTGTCTTACCATGGCCAACTCTTTCCTTGATTCCTTTAGTTGTTCCTCTAGGTGGCCTATGTCTGCAATACCCTTGGATTTGGCAATCCTCATCCAAGTGTGAGTCCTAACCCTCTCTTGTTCCAATGCAAAGAAGATGGGTACAGCAAACTTTTGTGGGATAATCTTCCCACCTTCTAACAAGTTGTAATATGAGCCCAAGCTAGGCTGAGGGCTCGGCTCCAGTATTTCTTCAGTCTTTTCTTCCCCTTGTGGTTGTTTGGCTTCCTTCTCCTCCAATTCCTCAGTTTCTTTTAACTTCACCAGATTTTCCTGTAGATTCGTTTCAGCTTCCTATAGAGTTGTTTTTGAGTCCATGATCCTAATTATGTCCCTCTAGGTGGAGGTTTTTGGCTTCCTCTTTCATAGGTGATGGATATCTTTAAAGGAGACTCTTCTTTTGGTTCAGTGGTTGTGTCCTCAATGATAATTGGTTCTTTTGATTGTGGCTTGGGTTTGCCCATTTTGATCCATGTGGTCCTCCTGGCTTTGAAGTACATGGAGGTTTGCCTCTTTCTCTTTCCTTTTTGTTTTGCGGGTGTGCTTAATGCAGCAAGCACAGCTGCTACCTCCCTTGCCAATGTTTTCGGGGATTTCTCTTCCTGCTGGTCTTTTTTTTCACTTCCTGGAGAAATCTTTGTGTCCACTATTTCTGCCTGTGTGACTGATATGTCAGGGTGCGCCTTTTCCTTTTCTTTCTAGGTGCCTGCCTTAGCTGTGGCAGCCATCATTTGGGCATGTTTGACTTTTTCCTTTCTGCTCTGTATCCTCTTTTCCCTTGTTGTCTTTGCTGTCATTTCTCCCTCTGCTTTAGGCTCAGTAATCTGGCTAATTTCTTTTTTTTCTTCCTGTGCTTCCTCTATTCTGCCCTCTACTTGGACGCCCTGTGTGCCCTCATCATTATTTTTCTACATTTCCTCAGTTTGCTCCCCCTCCTCACTACTGGATGGAGTGATTTTTTCAGCCAAAGTCCTAATGTTATAATTTTTGCACATGTTTCTGAAGATTTCCCAAGATATGGGGACAGTGTAGGTGTGTAAAGCGTCTTCCGCCAACAGTTTGATGAGCCCATGGTGGGCCAACTGGTCTGGGATCCCTTCATTTAGCTTTGTACCACATTCAATTAGGCACAGGAGAAGGAAATATGGGATGCTTAGTTTCTTGGCTGAAGGCAAATCAATCCCATGCCTTAATTCACTTAAAAACCTAAAATGGTATCCATAGATGATGCTAAACTTCCCTTCACATGCGATGTACTTCATAATTTGATAACTAACTTCACTCTAGAGAGAGGGTAGACTTGTCCTTCTAACTCCATTTTTTTCCTCTATAGGATGTTCCTTGGGCAGAAATAATGTTCTTAGCAATCTGTCCCAATGATCTCTCTTCGTTGCTCCAAGGGAGCCCTAATGGTAGACCAGTAACTCTACTAGTGAGCTTAGGGGTGAGTTCTAGGGTCAAACCCCTAAAACTAACTGTGGCATGTGTCCTTGAATGTGGTCTCAGGGATATCAAAAACTCTTTGGTTATCTCTTCATCATGACCCTGAATTTTGTCAAAGAAGGATATCCAATTTTCTCGGTGAAAAGGTCCACCACCTCAGGGTGCTCGTACAACTTGCTGGATTCTGAGGGCTCTTTCCTTATGAATCATGTTCTTCTTATGTATTAATCAAAAAAGAAAATGCTCAGGAAAACAACAGTCAATCACTGAAACAATGGATAGATGAATTTGGTGTCTTCTGAACCTAGGGAGGAGTTTCTCTTGTGTTCCTCACAATACCAGATAGCAATAATTCCCTTGTTTTTGTCACCCAAAATTCGACTGTCGGTTTATTGAAAGGAGAATGTTGTTTTTGCATAACAGAGCATAAGGGCACAAATTCTCTTCTCAACACATAGATAGACATGTAAATTCAGTTTTACATGCACACAGGGTGGCCTCTACTGCAGCATATATCTTCTTTACAGGAGAATTTTAAAAATGATGAGGAGATTTCGGAGTGCAGAGAAAGAACTTAGGCAAATACAGTGAAATATGCAGGCAATCTTTCACAGTTTGTTGGATACACAGGTATACTTTTATTTTGCAAACTGATGTCATTCAATTCACCACCTTACACCAAAAAATTATGCACAGAGAAGTTCTCTTGGGCCTACCTCATTTGGAGCTTGAAATTCAACGAAAACTCTGGGTTCCCTCCTACCGAGCAGTGCTCTGACTTTCCTGTACAAGCCTTCCTGTAGAAGGCTCTCGGTTCCTATAGAATGGAATTACGCTTTCGATAGAGCCCGATAAGCAGGAGATTTTTGAAAATAGGCTGAAAACCTGGTGGAGGACGACCGGTTAACTGTTTTTGAAAGCGGTGGATATGTACTCCAGTCGAGAACGTCATGAGTACAGAATGCACAGAGGGTGGTTCATGTCTTGACTTAGCGTCTTTTAACTGCGGCGTGATTCGTGGTGAAGGGGTGAGGTGTTCGGACCAAACCATTGATCCGACGTCACAGCCATAATGCTTCTGCATGTTTCTGACCGCCATCAACTCCACTCTCCCGTTACCGCTGCCACCACTACCAGTCCTGACGATTTCTCTCTGAATGGACACTCCACACGTGTTGGCTGCACATCTAATCGATAATTTTGAATGTAACGGGGCTTGTTTGGATTTCACAAGGATATGTAATTGGCTGAGGGTGGCCAGTTGACTTGCCACTGATTTCACCCAATCCAGACCATTCCCATAGTCATATAGCTTTTAAAATATGATTTATGCAATTGAAGGACGAGTTTAGGCACTTATTTGCGTGGTCGTGGCCGTGTTATGTAGATTTCAGGTTCTGGAACCCCATTCCTTTGTTTTCTATTTCTACATGCATACTGCATGCTTGGCCTCTGCTACTTCTGATGTTCTTATGTTCAAGAAGAGCTTCATGCATGTCTCTTCTGCCATACTTTGTTGTCCTTGTCTCTGGAGTATGTCTTTCAGCGGGATCAGCTGGTACAGGATTCCTGTAGGATGTCTTGTGGCTACTTCTCCTCCTAGAATGCAAGCTAGAATGAGTAGGGCTATACTGCTGACGAGGGTCTTGGTGGATGAGGAATCTAAATGGAGGGTAACAGATATGGTGAGTAAAACTGTTGCTTGATTTGTCATTAAGGATTTTTTGCTGGCAATATGAAAAAAACAAGATTTATGTATGTGACTGTGCAGGAACATAAAAAGTATGAGTGCAATGGAGGTGTATGGAGATGGAAAAAGGTGACATGTGGTGATGGATGGAAACAGGGATGTTTACAGGCCTCATGGATAGGTTCCCAACATTTGGATCCTCTTCGGAGATCAATTCTGACTTGTTTGCAGGTTCTACAGGAACTTCCCATAGAAGACACAGAACTTCATGTAGAAGGTGAAATCCTAGTCCGAATGAGACCAAATCTTAGGAAAGGGTAGTGGTCATGGAGGAATGGATGGTGAGGGATGTTGGAAGCCTGGTGCTGACCTTTGTCCTTGTCTTATGCGATCCTCCTAACTTGCAATGTCCTTCCTGCAACCTGCAATTATTCAATAGAAATTAGGTTTCTCTTTTCTTATTTCTTTTTTCCTTTTTTTTTTTTTTTTTTTTTTGAGACAGCTGGGGCACCTCCAGAAAGTTTACACCTTCATTATCTGCCTTGGGTGCCTCCAGGAGGTTTTCACCCAAGGATCTTTCTTTTTTTTCTTTTTTCTTTTTTTTTTTAAGATGTTGGAGGAGTGGAGGCAGGGGCCTCCTCCATTACCAATACTGATTCATCCGGAGTTTCAATGAAATCCTGCTTAGAAAGAGGCTTCCTGTAGATTTTCAATTGATGCCCATTGATGAGCATGGGGATGGCTTCTTCATCAATGGTCTTGATAAGGACTAAACCATTGTCGTTTCATCTCTCCACTATATATGGTCCCAGCCATCTTTTCCTCGACTTCCCTTTGAAATCCTTGTATCTTGAATCATATAATTGTGCCCAATATCCTGGCTGAAACTTCTTTTCTTTAAGGTACCAGTCATGCCATATCTTCCTCTGAAGTTGGACCACCTTTGAGTGGAGAAGGGCCTGCATTCTCTATTCATCTAGTCCATTCAACTGAAGCAACCTTTCCTGTTGTGCATGGCTGATATCTAGGTCCAGCTGAGCTGCCAACCTCAAGGTGTTATATTCAAATTCTATGGACAGCAAAGCCTTCTTCCCGTAGACCAGCTCATAAGGTGCCAAACCTGTTGTAGTTTTACAAGTAGTGTTTTAGGCCCAGGTGGCCTCAACCAAGTGATCTGCCCAATATTTTCTACTATTGCTCGCCACTTTAGTCAAAATCTCCTCCAAAGCTTTGTTAGTGACTTCCACCTGTCCATTTGCTTATGGATGATAAGGGGTGGAAGTTCTATGCTTGATCCTGTGATGAGTGAGTAGGTCTTCAATCAAGTTAGAAGTAAACTAACTTCCTTGATCTGTGACTAACTCTCTTGGGTAACCGAACATGTAGAAGATATTCTCCCTCAAAAACTTAGCCACCTTTTGTTCTGTTGCTGCCTTGATTGCCTTTGTTTCTACCCACATTGTCAGGTAGTCCATGCACACAATGATGTAAGACTTTTGGTTTGAAGGAGGGTTGATAGGACCCACAAAGTCCATGCCCCACTTCTCAAATGGCTCGAAAGTCACTTGAGGTTGTAGGGGCATTTCATCCCTAGGAGTCAGCTTTCCCATCCTTTGACATTGGTCACATCGGCTGATGTATCTCCTAACATCTTGATGAAGAGTGGGCCAATAGTAGCCTACTTGTAGAATTTTGAAGTTGATCCTTTTTGCTGCAAAGTGGCCCCCATAGGGCCCATCATGACAGGTGAGGAGGATGTCAAAAACTTCCTCCTCTCTGACACAACACCTCAAAATCTGATCTAGGCCAAGTTTAAAAAGGTTACCCTCAATCCATGTGAATGGGGTGCTTTTCCTCACGATCTTGCTCTTCTCTTTTGAGGATAGGTGTGGCGAGAACTATGCCAAAACCAAGTAATTTTCTATATCATCAAACCATGGAGAGAGTACTGAGATAGCAAACAAGTGTTCATATGGCATTTGATCGTCCACCACCCCTTCTTCACCTGCAGACAAATCTAGTGTAGACAGGAAATCAGCAACAACATTTTCCTTACCTGGCTTATTAACAATGGTCAAATCAAATTGCTGCAATAAAAGTAACCATCTAATGATATGAGCATTTACATTAGGTTTATTCATTAAATATCTAATTGTAGCATGATCAATGTGTACGAATGTCTGATAACCAGTGATGTAGTGTCTGAACTTGTTTAGGGAATGGACTACACCTAAGAGCTCTTTCTTGGTTACAGTATAGTTTAGTTCTGCCTTAGACAGGTTTTTACTGACAAAATATATGGCATATGGTAGCTTCTCTTCAACTTGTCCTAAGGCTGCTCCTATGGCTTTGTTCAAGGCATCTGTGTGAATGTGGAAAGGTAGGGTCCAGTTTGGACCTCTCAAGATTGGGGCAGTTACCAACTTAACAGTTGTCAGTCCACATGAACTCAACATCCTTCCCCAAAAGACCAAATAATGGAGAGGCTAGCTTGTTGAAATCTTTAATGAATCTTCTATAGTACCCCGCTAAGCCTAGGAAACTCCAAACATCTCTTACCTTCTGAGGAGATGGAACCCTTTGGATGATAGCAATCTTGTTGGGATCCACCTATAATCCTTGCTGAGAAATTGTATGACCTAGCACGGTCCCTTTAGTCATCAGAAATTCACATTTTTATGGATTAAGGGACAGGTTCATTTCAATACACTTGGTTAAAAATATTTCCCAGATTAATCAATCCTTCTTGGAAGTTGGACCCATAAGGAGTAAAGTCATTCATATAAATTTCCACCGAATCATGAACTGGTTCAGCAAAGATGCTTAGTACTACTCTTTGGAAAGTCGCAGGAGCATTGCATAACCCAAAGGGAAGGACCTGGTAGGCAAAGGTACCCCATGGACAAGTGAAAGTGGTCTTACCTTGGTCTTCTGGGTTGATTTGGATCTGATTATACCCGTTGAACCCATCTAGGAAGGAGAAGAATTTCTTCCCTGCTAACCCATCTAACACTTGATCTATGAAAGGTAAAGGGAAATGGTCCTTCTTGGTAGCTTTGTTAAGTTCTCGATAATCTACACAGATTCTCCACTTCCTGTTTTTCTTGGGCACAAGCACCAGAGGAGAAACCCACTCGCTGGCAGAGATGGGGTAAATGAATCCTGCATCCAGCAACTTTTGCAATTCTTCTTTGACAATGTCTTTAAGGGTTGGATTCATTCTCCTCTAAGGCTGCCTGACTAGTTTACAATCCTCTTTAATGTAAATGTGATGGGTATAGACTAAAGGGTGGACTCCTTTCATCTCCTTATAGCTCCAGGAAAAAGCATCCAAATGGCAGTTCAATAAGCTACACATCTCCTTCTCCTGAGAGGGGGATAGGGATGAGTTAATCTTCAAGGTTCTTTCAGGGCCAAATTCCACATTCTTAACTTGGGGGGAGGTCAGATCAGCCACACAGAGATCCACTAAAGCACTAGCCTGGGTGTCTTCCACCAACTCTTCCAATGGTAGCACGTTAGGAGGTGGATCCTAAATCAAATTCTCAATAAGGTCATCCTTGGTGTGAGGACCTCCCCTGGGGGCTTCCACTGTGCACACTAGTGCAGAGTAGACCTCATCCTCATCTTCCTCCTCCAACCAGAGAGTTAAGTCATGTTCTAGCAAAGGTTGGGCCGGAGGATATAGGACTAGCTGCTTGGACATAGGCCCATTCTTGATGGTCATGCTCCCGGCTTAACAACTTATGTAAGCATCTACAGTAGCTAACCAAGGCCTTCCCAAAATGAAGGGGTATCCAGTGATTTTTTCCTTTGGCTAAAGGACCAAGAAGTCCATAGGGTACTCCCAAGAATCAACAGAGACCATGACATCTTCCACAATCCCTTCAAGGGTCACGGTGGAGCAGTCTACTAACTATAGTATTGTCGAGGTCTTTCTTAGGGACATCTGAAGGTTGAGTTTGAGCATAGTGTCCCTAGTCATCACATTAATGGTAGCCCCTAGATCAATCAGGGTGTGGGGGATTATGGTGCCATTGATGTGGACATCGACTACATGACTCCCAGGGTCTAGATATTTTGGACAAGTTACTTGTCCCAACATTAGGTCGGACAATTGTCCTATGACATTGATAGTTGGGGCATCTCTCTTGCGCCTACCTGGGTGCCTGAAAAACTTCTCTTTAATGAACTTGTTGTAGATTGATACGTCTTTTATGGCCTGAAGAAATGGTATTTTCACACATAACTATTTAAGCTCGCCCAAAAGTTCAGTTTCTTCTGGGTTTGGTGGCATAGTTTCAGTTAGTCTCTCAGGAAAGGGTGGAATGGCTTTGGGTTCACTTTCCTATTTATCTTCCTCATCCTCCTTAGGAGGAGGTTGGCTATCTGGGAGGACCTTCCCGAATCGTAGGTTGATCTCCTGAATATCGATCGCATAGGTAGGGCATGTTGTCTCTCCAGAATATACCTGCTGGGCCTGTTTGTTATTGGGGTTCGGGTTCAGTTGGGTAGGCATATGGGGTTTTCTCGGAGGAGCAAGAGGTAATGGTTGTGGTTGAGCAGGTTGTGGAGGCAAAATGGCAGGAGGAGAGTTGTATTGGGGCCTCCACCCTTGTTAAGGTGCATTCCACTGAGGTTGGGATTGAACATGAGAATGAAACGAATGAGAAACACATTGAGTATGGCATTGAGATGGATATGACCAAGGAGGGGGTGCGAACCAAGAAGGATGTGTAGGGCGACCCTAAGAAGGTATGTGAGTGGATTGGTTGGGATTGTAATAAGTCTGGGATGCCCCTTACATCCCCAACTGGTAAGGTCTAGAACCATGCAGCCTCCTTTGGTTTAGGAAGTAGAGTAGTTCAGTGGCTCCTTTAGTCCCATGGTACATAGCTTTAAGTCTGGGTAAGGTTGGGCACTGGTTTGTAGGGTGGTCTTCCTCACAAATGAAACATACCTCTACTGAGTGCAATGGACACTTGTTCCGAGGATGTTTCCTTTTACATCTAGGACAAAATATGGTCAAACCCTCTCAGCTTCCTCTTTCTTCTGTTGGATTCGGAAAGTATCCAGCTGCATAGCAATGGTCTATCTCATCTCACTTTTAAGGTCTTCCATCTGATTTGGAAAATCATGTTTGGAGAAGGTGGCGTTGGCCGAGAGTTGATTCCCCCTACCTCTTTTATGGGCTACCCTAGAATGGTTTCTAAACACAGTCTTTATGTCATCATAAGGTATTTGGTAGATGTCTCCTCTAGCCAACAAATGGAGGGTATCTAGAAGGTCTTCATGGATTCCTCGGAGTAGAACCAGCTTCAGAGATTCGAGGTCAAGTGTGCACCTAGCCCTTTTATAACTGAGTTGGAACCTTTCCTCGTAATCTTCTAAAGACTCATCGCTTCCCATGGTCATCTAAAAGATTTCTCCCTTCATTTCCTTTGACCTACAGTAATCCCAGTATTTGTTGTTAAAGGCTTGTTGCATCTGAGCCCAAGTTTTGATATTGTTTTCAAGTAACCACATGAACCAGCACAGTGCTGCATCCTTGAGGGTAGAGGGAAAGAGTTTCAACTTCTGTTCGTCTTCTACATAGTCATAAGTTTGACAAAGGACAACAAACTCAAACAAGAAGGTATCAGGGTCTTCGGTAGTCAATCCATGGAAGTGAGGTAAGGCTAAGGGACTTATGTTTTTCATTTTTGTGTCCCCATTGGTCTCTCAGATGGCAAAGGCACCTTCTATTCTATCCTCATCACTTATCCCATTCCTGTGTTCGGCCATGGTCTAAGGAGGAATGTTTTCTTGCTCTTCTTCTGTTAGATGATCTTCATGTATCTCTAGAGGTTCACTGCCACCGAAGAAGAGAGAAGGGTGACTCATTGATGTGGTGGGGGTGTTGGGTAAGAACTTTCCTGAATTGTCTCTATTCCTATGAGGCATAAAATGAAATATTTTTGGTTGATTTTTGTTTTTTCTGCTTGTACCTACAAAACTGAAATTGATTGAACAACAAATTGCAACTAACTAAAATAAACATTACTGAAATGGAAATTGTAGAATTGAAATGAAAGCATGAAATGACTAATTTACACTTGCTAAAATGAAATAACAGAAATGAAATGCTAAGCTACGCTTGCAGAATTGAAATGCTAATCTACGCTTGCAGAATTGAAATACTAGTCTAGGAAAGCAGGAAATGTCTAATCTACTTTTGCAGAAATGAAATTGTAGAATGGAAATGAAACAACGAATCTACTCTTGCTAAAATAAACTACTTAGTAGAAGGTTGCAATAGAAAAAATAAGAAAAGCAGCAATCACAAATACTCTGACGGTTCCCCGGCAATAGCGCCAAAAAGAAGGTGGGCTCCAGTATTGTAGCAATGATGCTGCAACTACTTGGAAGCGACGGTGCTATATGCACAAGTACTAGCTCTTGCCCAGGCTGTCACTTGATCAGCTAGCACAAGTCCACTAGGAACTTAAGCCAACTTCTATGAGATCTTAGAAGAATCTTTTAACTGTGATGGATGAAAGCTAACTCAAAGAAGGCTAGTCTACTTGTAGAAAGAAGCTGAAAGCTAAAAATAAATGCAAACCCTAGCAAACCCTAGTTTTGCCAACTAGCCCTATTGGTGCAAGAAAAGAGATGAAAGCTGTGGAATTGGATGCCATTGACTCTTGGAAAGTTAAAATGCATGTTACTAAGCTACTTCTGAAGAGAAACATGGAAAAAAACATCTTTTTGTATTTTTGAGTAATTTTGCAGAATTATTATGCATGTGCTTTAACAATTTTTGTTATGCAGAGGTTGATTGGCGAAAGGAAATGGAGTGGGCACTTGCAGGAGGTTGGGAAGGTGAGAAGAGGGCCTAAGGGGTCCCAAACACCCTTCCATAGAGTTTCATGGTGTTCAGATCTCCAAAAACTACTCACGTGAATTTCTACAAGAATTCTGCAGGGGTTCTACAGGATGTTCTATAGGAAGATCCGAAAGAGGATTTTGGAAGGTTGATGGTGGAAAAAAGGTGGAAAAGTGGAAGTGAAGGATGGATAAGGATGTTAAGGGGTCTAGGACCTAATAAATGAAGCTAAGGAGTGATGAAGGTGGTTGGATTTGCTCAAGGATGGAGGAAGCAAGGTTGCACAAGAATGTAGAAATTAGGGCAAAGTGGGAAAGTGTGGCAAATGAAGTGAAGGAATCTTGGATTAGGGGTTGGAGCAGGTTGTAGGATGGAGGAAGGGTAGGCAGGGAGGTATCACAGGTGTTCTGCGCACTGTTTTCCAAAACTGATCAAACAAAGACTAGGGAAACCAAAGATCTAGCTATTTTGACCTAATTTGACCTAAAAACCAGAAACATGATGAACAGAAGTTTATTGGCAGAAAATCATGCAAGATAACTATGGAAACTAAGCAAGAACAGATTCTAAACATGCAAGTACAACTGGTATCAACTTTCCTAACTAAAAATCTAACACTAGCAATTGCATGAAGAGGCAAAAATAATGTTTTTGTGGCAGCAAGTATGCCTTGGTCTCATCTCATGGTCCCAAGGAGGGAGAGATGAGATCAAGGATTGCTTGATGGACTTTTTGTATATATTTTCCTTTACCAAACTATCAAATCAACCTGAAGCATGAAATTCTATTTTAATCATCAAAAACGACCTAAGTAACAAAGCAAGATTTTAATCTAAATAGCAGAAATTATTCTATGGATGCAGTAAAAACACATAAAAGTACACAAAGGAGGTACTGGAACTTGGGTTGGAACTAACCCCAAGAGCTACAGCCTCCAAAGAAAGCTCAGAGCTAGTACAAGGTGAGATTTTTCTCCGTTACTCAAAAAATAATCATGTCACAAAACCATTACAGCAAAAGCTCGAAGTTGAGCTGAAAGGCAGAGCTACCCTCAAGTGCAAAAAATAATTGTTCAATGGCTAAACTACTAAGGCTTGAAGCCTTCCTACTTATGCACTACGAGGACTCCCAACAGCCCTCCTTAACTTTAGGATCTTGGTTGTTCAAGGCTGCAGTTGATCAACCACTTCACAAAATCTGCTCAGTTGCCCCTTGAAATCATCTTTGGTGGGTTGTTGAACTTCGAGCTAATAGTGGAGAACTTGAGGAAGGGGTCATTTACTACTGGAGACACCCTTCCTAAGAATCCTCAGCTTTGTTCCTTCGTATTTGGATATCAACTGGCTCATAAATGCTTGACCTTGGTCCAAAAGATGTCAAAAAATCTACAATAAACATGTATTAGACTTTGTGGTCAAGTGACTATTCTCATTCATTCAATTAACATAAATATATTCAAAAGCATGTATAGAACTATAAAGAATGGTGGATTAATCGATAATAATAGGCAAAATGAGCCCAATAAGCTACCCATGTTTGGGGCTC
This sequence comes from Pinus taeda, assembly GCA_000404065.3. Classification (NCBI taxonomy): domain Eukaryota; kingdom Viridiplantae; phylum Streptophyta; class Pinopsida; order Pinales; family Pinaceae; genus Pinus; species Pinus taeda. The sequence continues at coordinate 296,444 of APFE031724444.1, forward strand.
ATCAATAACACAACCCAACAATTAACAAAAAAAATCTTCCACTTTTGTCAATTTCATCTCCATTTGGTCAAAAACACACTTTGAAGAACAATTGTCCTTGTGTGCCGCAAATGACCTCTTGATGAGTTTGTGAGGTGCTAATCTCTTTGATGTTCGATGGTTCAACTCTTCAGACATGTCCTCCATTATTGTACTTATTCTTTTCAATGTGTGTGGCCTTTGCTTCCAAGGTAAAACCCTACCTCACTAGGAGGAAAAATTAGGGTTTAGTTTTGGGAAAACAGGGGATTTGAGACATACTTGTAGATGGAGGGGAATGAAGGGTTTAGGGGCTTTCTAAATTCTTGGGGAAATTTTTGTGGGTAGGTGTAGGTGTTAGGGAGTGTAGGGAATTGGAATTCTTAGGAATTAGTGAGGGGAAGGGGTAGTAAACTGCAAAACACAACCCTAGCCTAGGAAACTATCAAAAGTATAGTAATAAGCTAGGGTTTATGGGAAAGTGAGGGAAATGAGGGGAATGAACATGGGAAAATGTTAGGGGAGGTATATAGGTGAGGGTGTTTGAACATAAAAAGCAGGGTTTTACCACATCAATGAAGTAAAATGACTTGGAGACCAAAAGCGCATCAAAACCCTAGGAGAGGGTGATTCACTGGCTCTCATTGAGCAAACTGATGAAAGGAAGAATTAAGGAGGAGTGAATGAAGTTCAATTACTTGCTAATGATGTGATAGACCTGTTAATTGATGGAGAAAACCTCTGCAATGAATGATTTTTCTCCCTTTTCAAAAGCATAGCAAGGATGCTAAAAATGCAGCTAGGGAGAAAGAATGATACCTTTGAGGCAAGAATTCAATCTTCTGAGGTTTGGAATGCACTTTTCTAGTGGAGTGATGTCTTATGAGGGTGGAATGAGAAAATGGACTTGTGTTTTGGTCCTTTGTAGCTTGGGGAAGTCAATTTCTTCATAGTGGTGAGGTGGCCCACCATATGTTTTTCACTTTTGCTTCCAAAACTATGTAGCTTTGGCATATTTAATGCAACTTTGGAACTTTAGAACTTATTAGATCATATTTGAAATAAATTACACTTTGAAAAAAAACTTTTTGAGCAAATTCCCTATTACTACTCCTTCATTTGTGGACTTTATGAATGAGATGACAAATTTTTATGACTTTGACCCTAATGACCTAATGGTGACACTGAGTTGAACAAGGACCATGATGATATGACTGAGTTGATGATGATGATGATGGCACATCCAACTGAGTGATGGAAATGATCGGAACATGAAAATTTTGAAAGGAGAAATAATAGGCCTAGACATACTAGGTAGTGACCAAATTTATATTTTTGAAAACATAATTAAATGATAAAAATTTGACTTTGAGACCATAAAAAAAATCTTGTAAGAGCATATTTGATCACTGGTGACTATCAAGACTGAGAGGCACTAACACCTTTGATGTTGGTGTTGCCTTGGCACCAGATCAATAGAGAAATATACTTCCATGTGTGGAGGTAACTCTAGAATATCTACTAGAAACACATCCTGATACTACTGCAATATAGGGCACCTCTTGAAGATTTCTAAATCCTGAACGTATTGACCCTTGTTAGTAGATATATGCACTGCAAACATCACACAACTTTTTTTGCGACTACAATTAGCTTGCATAGCAGTAACTTTCCTCACTGATGTAGGCTTCTTCTTTCCCTACAAAATTTTCTTTTCCCAACTATCATCCACACACTCAATGGGCTTGTCGAAGTAATCCACTTTGGTCTTGTTACTGCCAATCCATACCCAAAACCATATTATACGATCCCAATGGTAGTACATTCAAATGTGTTGTTGTAGGCATACCATTTAACCTGAATGCTCAAGCTCTTACCCAATGGTGAACTCTCTTCTTTGTACCTATAGCCAACTATACCAACCAAGATTATGCATGCAATTATTTTCTCAAACCACACTTATCCACCAGGTCAATATTAATATAACTATAATTATATCTAGGATCAATCAAAATAAAAACAACTTGATCACAAAGCTTATCGTCCATCTCAATAATATATTCATGATTATCTGCCTGACTGTTTTCCATAGCTGCATAGATCCGAGGAATGTAGTATGACCAATTTCACCAACTATATGCACCTCCTCAGCACTATAGATATGGGTTCTACCACCCTGATACTATGGATAATCTCTCTTGTGATGATCCTTTCCACATATCCAACACTACAATGGTGCTCTACCATCACCTCTAGTTTGCTACTCTCCATGTCCCTTCTCAACTGTATTGAACTTCTTGTAAGGGACTACATTTTCTCTCTCACTTCCATCCTGAGGTCTTCCTCACTTTGGTGGCCATTTTACTTTTACTTTCACATTTCCTTTCAATTCACGCTTATGCTCAGATTTGCGCTTCAATTTCTCATAACAATGTTTCATATTTTGCATGGCTTCCTCCAATGATCTTGGCTCATCGAATTCAATCTAATCTCTGTATGATACTAGTAGTCCATTGATGAATCTCTAAACTTTGGCCTTCTCCTTCTTGAGGTAAGGCACATAACTCAACAAATCCAAGAACCTGCTAGTATGCTCATCATCTTTCATGAAACCCATCTACAACTCATAAACTCCTTAGCTCTGTCATCATAGTACAGTTCTGACAAATACTTATTCTTGAAGAGCCTCTCAAACTTGTTCCAAGTCAAGTCATCCTCATGAATACCTCTAACATTGTTCACATCTTCCCACCGATATTTGCTTCCCTTCAAGACTGAAAGTGGTTATCTTTGCTTTCATGTTTTCTTAAAAATCATTCAATGTGAAGAAATTCCTCACACCAAGAAACCATGCCTCTGCATCCTATGATTTCTTCATCTCTCCATCAAATGTAGGTGTCTTTTCTTTCTTAAAATCATCCGAAAAATACCCCTTATCACTCCTCCTATAAGGATGATAGCAATGAAAATCATAATGCTTGTCCGAACTAGAACTAGAGTAGTACTTGTGTCTATCACCCATCTTATCCGGAGTATCCAAAGACATTCCATCTCTAATTGTGTCCTCTCCATCCAACCTGTACTTACTATGAGACCTATTGCCATATGCCCCTCTAGTTTTGTCCTCCTTCTCATGGTTGATCCAATGTGGTCCCTGTCGTTGTAATTATGCCAAACTTTGAAGTATCGCTGTATTTACCTATGCTTGTTTCTCTTGTGCCTGTATGATTTTGTCATTGTCTACCTTACAACTCCTTATTTCTTCCTTTAATCTTCTCAGTGTGGCTGCTAAATCATAAGAGTACCCAACACCATGCTGCTCATCTGATCCATAGCGAGAGTCTTGGGAACTGTAGTCTACCATCTTGCTAAACATATTTGATATTCTTCCTACAAGGTATGTCATGTCAACTAAACCAAATCACAATAAACCAACATACCTTAGCATAATTTGGGGAGGATACCTGGTCTGCAATATCAACAAATCAGTGGGATGCATGTATAACATAATCATGACAACATATAGAAATATAACACATAGTATGTAACCATATATCCATCATTCTAACTAGATTCCAGTCATCAATACATGACCATATCAACTACATATACCATGACCTCATGCATGACGAAAATACTATATCACTATACATTTGATGACATGTAAGCACTAACATGCATAACAATGCATAACCAATCTTGAACTCATGATGACACACTTCACAACAACAACATCCTCTTCCACATGGTGACATCACTATAACCATGACCCAAACCATGCATATGCAACAAGCATTCAAGGATGATTGACACACGTGCAACTAACATGAATGTATGACTAACACATAGCCCAACCAGTCTAAGGGGTGAACCATGCTTTGATACCACTTTGTAATTCCCTCCTCCCACATCTACCCAAGAACTGACCAACCGAAGTAAACATGTGATGAGAAGTTACCATGATATGATTCAACCTCCTAAGTGACCTTAAGGAAGTGGAATCGATGGAAATACACCATATTAGACCTTTTGCGCCTATTATAGGACTCCAAGAATGCATTCCAATCATTCCCCTAACCAGCCCCTAGGTCCTATTAATTTTTTTAAAACCATTAAACTCTCAGAATCTCCCTTGATATTGGAAATAGTGCATTTGAGGACCTTTAGACGCATGCACATGGGTGTGCCAGCATCCAAGGACTTTTTTTCTTAGTACCGTGTGTGTGTCCCTGGGATGTGATCCACTTTTTCATGCATAGATCCTAGGTCACTGCCCAGAACTCAATGAAATTTTCAGAATCCATAATTTACATAATAACAAGACTTACAAATCAAAAACTAACTCCATGATTAGGCCTAACCATCCCCAACCAGAACTAACATTTTGTCAAACACTAGGCATCAATGCAATCTACAAGAAAAGAATACAAGACAAAGCATAAATGACTGATAACTCATATGAGACTTGACAAGAAGGATCAAAACCCTCTTCCCTTAATTATTTTCACGTCAATTTGGTCTTTCATCCATTATCCTTTCAATTACAAGTAAATACATGAAATAACCATGACAATAACTAGTCATATAGTCATGCTTATAACGAGAATTAAACCATTAAAATAACAATGTGATAACAGACATTAAAGCCACATATTAACAAGTACAAAAGCAAAATAACTTAGCCTTTATTAAACATAGGCAAATACAACCACGTTTGGGAGTTCAAGTACCACTGTAGACATGGCTGAACCCAAATCTTACTTTCATCCAGTCACCCCCATGCCATATTCCAAGCATGAATGTGGGATCTCATGGATAAACCAATCCAAAAACAACCAAGGGAATCTATAAGTTAAACCACATCCACCCTCACCAAACCATGATCTCACCAAAACCGACATCAAGATCACAAAATCAAACCAAGCTAGGAATTCCTCTGGACTCCATCACTATCCTTGAAGAATTTTTCGTCTCCTTGTCTCTCAAGCTTTACCGCAATCCACACTGAATCACTAGGCCATAAAATGAGACATGAGTCTCTCCGGCTTTACTACAATCCACACTATATCACTAGGCCCTAAATTGAGACTCCACCCTCAAGCTTTATGTGTATCCCACCAAAACCAGTCAAGGGTTTACTAGGCCTTTGGGAATTTTCCTCAGACCACCTCTGCCCCAGATTCTAAGACCATCCAGCAATTCCAAAACTCAAAACCAAGAAAAAAATCCCATCACACCATGTCTATTCATAAAAAGGAAATTCTAGGTTGAAAACCACTGTCATAACTTGACAAAACCATGCCATCAACAGCAAGATAACCATACACAATATGCAAAGCCATGCATGTCAAAATCAGCTAGGAAATCACACATGAAATATGTTACCTGCAAGTATTCTTGTTGAATTTGCTTGATCCTGATCTTCCTTGCTTTATCCTGGATTTCCTTCCCTTCCTTTGCTTAATTTTTCTTTCCTTGCTCCAAATCTAGAGTGCTCCAAGAAAACTCTAAGTGTCCAAGAGTGAGAGAGAGAAAGAATAATGAGAGAGATCCAAAACTGAACTGCCAAAAGGTACATGTTAGGTTAGGGGCTCCTGACTCGGGTTTAGAGTTAGTTGCACCCACCAAACGAACCCTACACTATTGGCCCTTTCGGGAACAACCTGCATAGCGTAAGTCGCAATCTCACCCAAAGCAGTATTGGGGGATGTAAGAACCAAGTTTCTACATCTAGAGACTAGTGGCATGGCTTTCAGTGCCCTATATCTGCCTCGACGTGGATCTATCTTTCCAATATTGCTATAGATCTTAATTTGGCCCTAAATTCCCTCAACTTCTTCATGGGATTAGTTAATTGCGTCAATTAGGTCCGAATAGGGTCTGTCTACTACTTTCACGCACCTGAACAAGTCATCTAGGGTTTCTAGGATCTATATTTGTCGTCACACAGATCTATCTTCCTTATCCAAAAATAACTCAGTTTATATCTAGAACTTTGTGTACATCATTATGTTGGCTTGTATGGGACTAACCTAGGTTCAGAGGTGATTTAGCGAAGAAAATCCCGGTACTATTGGCCCTTTAGGCAACAATCCGTGGAGCGCAGACTGAGGTGTCACCCGAAGTAGTATGGGAGGGTGCTAGAACTATGTTTCTATACCCTGGGGATGTTTGATGAGCTTCTGGCGGTCTGCAGTTTGACCCTGCACACACGTCGTTACATGCACCTATTAGTCCCTCGCAACCTGTGATGCTGCCTCCGCGTAGCCTTACTCGGGGTGCGATCCGTAGTATACCCAAGTTCCTTACTATTTAACCTATTATTACCAGATTACTTAACTTATTTGTGTAAGATGAGTGATAATTAATAGTATATCCAGCAATCATATAAGTGCATGCGATAAACAAAACAGTATAAATGTAAAGAATGCAATATACAAGCAGCTGCATAGAAATTAGAATCAACTTCTCTCTATTATTCTTCGTTCAATATTATAGACTCAACACTGCCCTACGCACTCAGCTGCAGGGGTTCGTGCACTCAGCTATGGACTCTACTAGGCCTCTGCACACCTAGCTGCAAAGCCTCTTCCCACTACTATGACCCAATACACTTAGACTCTTCCTCTATGCTCTATCTTCGCTACTCAGCTTCTTCGCTCCTTTTACAACTTAGAGCCTCTCTCTACTAATACAATCCCATGGTCTATGGACCATGGGTAGGCCGACATGACATTACATTACTTTACCATACTTAGGGTGGACAACCCTATGACTTGACCTATACTTCACGCCTGCAATTCGTGGAATCTTACTATACATTTAGCCAAAACTTGGGCTTTGAGCCCTAAAACATGTTGTGGGGGGGATTCCATGCCCAACAAGCCCCCAATATAAACACCGTGACTCACCCTTGAGTCACTCTCTCAGTGCGGCAATCTTGGCGCGGAGTTCCTCCAACTAGTCCCAACGGCCTGAATGTCAGTAGCACACTGAGCTACTGCCTGTTGTACCTGCTACATTCTTGCTTCTGAATCATCTATGTTAGAATTGTGTCCTTACCTTCGTACCAACATCTGTTGCATGCGTTTATAGTTCTATGCCCTTATCCGACTCCTCAGGTCATGAAGATTGTGCTTCGGCCGATTAGTCAGAGACTCAACCCACCCGTGTAGGGTTTCAAGCAATTGTCATTTACTTTTCCTAGGAAGGGTTCTCCATTTAGTTTGACTAGCTGGACCACACCTCCTTCTGTGACATCCTTAACCATGTATGGTCCCAGCCAGTGCATTCTAAATTTTCCTGGAAAGTTTTCAAACTTACTGTCATACAGCAGCACTAAGTTGTTTACCTTAAAGGTGTGCAACTTGATATGGTGGTCGTGCTAGGCCTTTTCACGCTGCTTTTGTACCTACTGATGAAATCCAGCTAGAAACTGTTCTTCCTCAAGTTCTTCTAATTGCACGAGCCTTTCTTCCAGATCTTCACGGTTCATCGTGCCTGTGAGCGTTGCTATTCGTAGACTAGGTACGATGTATTCCATTGGCATGACAGCTTTCGTGCCATAGACTAATTGGAAAGGTGTCTGTCCCATCAATTTCTTGCACGTTGTCATGTATGCCCATAATACGGTAGGTATGCACAGGTCCCGATCATTTCATTGTGCGTTACATACTTTGGTCAGCGTAATCTCCAGTATTTTGTTGAATGCCTCTATTGTCCCATTATCTTGTGGGTGGTATGGTGTACTTTTCTGATGATACACTTGGAACTCTTCTATGAGCACACTGATGGTTTCATTCAAGAAATATGTTCTGTGATCACTCATTAAGATTTTTAGATAGCCAAATCATGTCAACACGTTTTCGAACAAAAACTTCACAGCCACAGTGGTCATGCAATCCTTGACTGGATGCACTTCTACCCATCGTGTCAAGTACTCCGTTGCGGTGATGATGTAGTGCGCACCCGTCTTTCCCTGAGGTTTGATTGGCCTCACAAAGTTGTTTACCCATTTTTCAAATGACTGCAGTGTCATTTGTGGATTTAGTGGCATCTCATCCTTTTGTGATGGTTTTCCAGTGCTTTGACATATATCACAGGCCTTGCAGTCCATTTTCGAATCCTGGTGTAGGGTTGGCCACCATAACCCTGTGCGAAGAATCTTTTGTGCGGTCCCACATCCTGCATAGTGTCCTCTTGTAGCGCCCCCATGTGCTTCCCTGAGGATCTAACCTCATTCAAATTTAGGTACATATCTTTACAATATCTCATCGTTGCCCATTTTGTAGAGGTGCACCATGATGACAGAAAATTCTGCCACTCACACCACTAATTCCTTCTTCTGTTGGACTGAGTATTCCTTCGGTGAAATCCCTGTTTTAGAAAATGGATTATGTCTTCGAAGTGTCTGTTTGTGACGCACACTGCAAAGAGATATGCATCAAGTAATCCTTCTTCCAAATTCATTGGTTCCTCACCCGTCTCAATTTGTGACAAGTGATATGGTCCTGCATTTAGGCGTCCTGGCTTGACTATGACCTCAAAATCATATTCTTGAAAGAGTAAGAGCCATCTGAATATGCATCCCCCCAACACAGGCTTATTCACCAGGTATTTCAACACAGAATTGTTGGTATACATCTTGAAATGTCCCCCGAGTAAATAGTGTCGTTATTTTTGGAGCATGTACACCATTTCCAACCCCTCGTGCTCGGTGGCAGAATAGTTCTTTTCTGCTTTGGACAATCTCTGACTTGCAAATGCAATAAGGTGATCCACACCCTCCACGTCCTCCTGTGTGAGTACGGCTCCCAGTGCAATACACAACACATCAACATGTACATGAAATTCCACATCCCATTTTGGGAAGACCAAGATTGGAGCACAGGCCAATTTCCCCTTTAAGACATCCAAACTCTTCATGCAATCATTATTCCAACAATATGTAACATCCTTTTTCAATAGCTTTTCCATAAGTGCTATTATTTGGGCATAACTTTTGATGAATTTTCTATAGTATCCAGTGTGTCCCAAAGTAGAGTGCAATTGTTTAACACTTCATGGTGCTTCCAAAGTTAGAATAATGGCAATCTTTGCGGGGTCCACCATTAGCCCTTTTTTGTAGACCACATGTCCGAGCAACTTTCCAAAGGGGACGAGGAATGTGCACTTTTTAAGGTTCAGCACGATCTAGTGTCATCGACAAGTATCCAGCATCAAGCGTAAGCTTCCTACATGGTGCTTAACTAACCCAAAGATAGTCCAATCATCTAGATAGACCTCCAAGAACTTGTGGATGTATTCTTTGAATGCAGCCACAACAATGGGGAAAAATATAGCTAGTGCATTCTTCAATCCAAACGGCATAACGGTGTATTGAAAGCAACCCCATTCTATTACAAAGGTCATTTTTCTTCTATCTTCTGACGCAATCTTGATCTGATGGTACCCTGAGAAACCATCCGTGAATGAGTATGCTTCCTGACTGCCAACATTCTCTAGTACTTCGTCTGTGAATGGTGTCGGGAATGAATCTTGTACACAGGCATCGTTCAACTTCCTAAGGTCCATGCATATTCTTATTTCGCCCTTCTATTTTTTCTCCTGTACTACCATAGGACTTACCCAATCAGATTCTTCCACTAGTTCAATCATTTTGGCTGTGAGCATTTTGTCTAACTCATTGCGGACCTTTTCTTTATACTTTGGGTTCAAGCAGTAAGGTTGCTGCTTAACTAGCTTTGCGTTAGGTTTTAGCGTGATCTTCATCATCCCTAAGTCGCCAACGATCCCTTTAAGTCCATAATTTTGGTTGGGAACAAGTCTTAGTATTTGCAGAGTAACTCAGTGACCTTATCCATCGTCGCATCGTCCCAATAGTCCCCAAGCATTGCATACTTCGGCTCCGCCTCCGTTCCAATGTTAACCTGCTTTGTCTTTAGCAGTGTGATGATGTCAAGGTCTTCAAGTGATGGTCCTCGAATCTTGCAACAGCATTCTATTTCTGAAATGTTAATATTTTGTGGGTCCTCATCATCCTCCTCAACATTTACGTTATAACACTCTATCACGCAGCTCAACTGTGTCGCCCATTCTGGTTGAAGTACTTCTATTGGTTCCTAGGGTATTTTGAAGATAGTTGCTTTTACTTCCTATAGCGCATCGTCAACAGTATCTGACCAACGATCTTCAAACGTGAATGTTAACAGAAATCCCTCGTGCAAGACATCCCATTCATTCATACAACGGTAGAGCTCGGTCTCAGTATACCAATTCATGGGTATGACATCCAGGGTATGATAGAATAAATGTACCCATTCAAACTGTGGCTCTTCACCATAGACCTTGGTCCATTTCGCAAGGTGTGTGCGTGGATCATCTCATCCATCATATTTGTCTACTAGTCATATCTGCGGTTTCCCAAATCGTAGGCACATCATTTTTTTGCATCTATGCCAGTCCTCAAAACTTCCTTGATGCGTACCCCACCATCATGTGGGTGTTATGCGCAATGCCCACTTCAGTGCATCGAACCGTTGTTGTTTTGGTATTGCGCTTTCAAATTTGTTCAGGAATTCATCCACGTTTGTCAACCCATCATATGTCGGCAGATCCATTACTTTTGTTGTCACACAGTGCAGTGATATAACCATCATGTTACAATTAAGCGTTGTTACTTTGTGTAGCCAATTTTTCCATTGCTCTATTTCTTCATCTGAATCCAAAGTGTAGGATATTTCCCACTCCCACGAAATCCTTCCATCTATAGTCAAATTCACCCAATCCTCCTCTTGCGTGGTTATCTTGTAAATACAATTGAGATCATCCTTACTATCATCGTCGCGGACCAGTTCAGTGTATCGCACTCCTTCAGCTGGATCTAGCGGTACTACTATGTGTAGTGACTTTTTCTCAAAGATCATTTTGTGCTTATTCAAATTTATGACTCTGTTCATATTGGTGGCCCAATATATTCCTAGTAGTGTGAGATAGGGATTATTGTCATCAACAATCTCTGTCACTTCAAAATCTGCCTACGTGCTCACACCTTCAATATCTATTGTTACCCCTTGCAATCTTCCCATGGGCAAGATCTTCTATTGGTTCACCATTCATAACTGAATAGGAGACCATTGTAGTACGGGTCTACCCATGTGTTCCCATGTTTGTTTTGGTAGTACATTTGTGTCCGATCCGAGATCCAGGATTACCTGATCCATTTCATATTCGTTGATTTGCGCAGTCAACCTCATTTCCCTTCCTGTGTGCAATGCATGCTTTCCAAGTTTCTGGACCATGCGCGGTTCTCCTAACCCCGCACACCTAGTGATAAGTTCCTGTAGTCCTTTTACTGCCTTGTTGTCATGTAGCAATTTCATGCATGTCTCCAGAAAGGTAGTGAGCATTGAAGGATCCATCCCTAGTTCTAATTGATCCTTACTACCTGAAGTGGAGACCTCCTTGAAGCTCTTCTTAGCTTCCATGAATGTCTCCTTCGCACGTTCTAAATCAAAATTGGGTTCCTTTGTAAGAGCCTTGCGAACCCACACACTTTCTTCTGACTACTTACCTTTATCATCGCTAGTGGTCATACCACTCTTGAGCATCATGTTTACATTCAAGTTTTCTTTGCATGGTTTAGACCTCATCATCTACAAATTCTGAGTTGGAGGGGGCTAAAGTACCCCTTTTTCGCGTAGTCTCACTATCAGTGTAGGGCAGTCTTCTGCCCCATGATCAAACTAAGTACAGTACAAACATGATGTCCTTGTCGAGTTTGTACAGTCATGGGCATAGTGCCCTAGCCCTCCACAATTATAACAAATTAACTCTCTGCAACCCCTTCCTGGTCCCATTCCACCTCGACCTCAACTGCGCCCCTGAAATCCAGCACGCGCCATTCCGTTATTAAGGTCGAGGGCTTGTGTTTCAGTCTGCACTTTGTAGGTAGGAGTCGGATCCATCATTGGTTCGTAGCTTCTACAGGTGCGCTCATCATGGCCTACCGACCTACAAAAGTTACAAAACAATTATTAGGACGTCTGTGTATACTTCTGCAATAGATGACAATTATCCATAGTGTGTTTTCCTCCTATCTGATAGATCGTGCACCATAATGTAGGCACTGTGTTCGGTCCTACCTATGCCTAAGGTCTTAATGGCATTGGCCCTCCTCCTACCAAGTAATTCACGAACACTGAAAAATGGTCCTTTTCATGCCCCTGGCCTTCGCATTTTATGCACCATACCTCCTCGCGCACCTCTAGCTGAGGTGTCCTATCCTATTTCAAACTCTGCATTTCCCTATCCTATTTCAAACTCTGCATTTCTAGACATAGAGTTTGCAGTTGTATGTGGATTTGATGGGTTCCCAAACCAAGGTCTTGTATAGGGGTCTCATGTAATCTCATCGCCATCTCCAAAGCTTCGGCTTGGGTGGAAAGTTTTTCTTGTGACAACGTCATCCTTAAGTGCAGTGTCAGTGATGCTACAAACCATGCGCAGTGTTTTCCATCTGTCAATGTCATGTTGGCTTTGTGAATCATGTCTTTCAGTCTTTGGTCTAGATCCCAGGGGGTCTCACCCGGGAGCATCGTAATCTCCTTAAACCTGATGATTGATTGTGTTTCTAACTTTGGCCTGCTAAATTCCCTGTTCAACGCGACCTAGATTCCGTGATTCCTACGTTTGGATGGTCATTAGAATGCTTGATGTACCATGTTAATATGAAATCCTACAATGCAGTCACCAGCATAGCCTTCTTGATATTGTCATCCATAACACCTTGTGCTTCCAATACTGCTCTTATCACGAACCAGAATTGATCTGAATCTTCATTCCCCACTCCTCTTAATACGGTAGTTTGATCACACTTGCAGAGGTGGGGTGGGTGGAGATGGAGGTGAGGAGTGTGAGGCGGGTGGTGGTGTGGGTGGAGGTGGTAAACGCGAAATGTGCTACCTTATCAGACTGACCGCACTTCTCAGAGAAACTTTTGCAAGCTCCTCCTTACTTTCCCGCGGGGGGAAATTAAGGGACTGGTTTCCAATTCTTCACTACTTCTTCTTTTGTAAATCTTCCCACTTCGTGTAGTCCCAAACATTAATCTATTCACATAACCTGTTTTTCACACAATAGCATCTTAATCCAAGTGTTCAAAGATTTAATATACTCACCTCGTGGTCCTTTGAGAAAACATCGCTCCACCTCACTATAGCTGACGGTCGTGTCTACCAAGAATTCAGTGATAAATCCTCCTATAATGCGGTTGATCCAATGGTCCACATCTCGCGTGATCTTATCTCCTGATGCTTCTAGTCTATGCACTAATTCTAGAGTCCACAGGATTGGTTTTTCAAGCCTACACCTTCCTTGAGTGTCTGTTAGCTTTGCAATCCACTCATACAGCTCAGAAGGAAAGGATGCAAAGAAAATTTTGTGGATTTCCTTATACAAGTAGTGTTCCAACCATTGTTCCTTAGATACTCACAGATTTCTGTTTTCCTGCATCATGAACTCGTGAATCTTCTTGTCCAACCACTCTTCAATTTCTTTCTTTGTGGGATTCCAGTGGCACGACATCAAACATCCCTTATGTAGATCCCAATCCCGGCAATGAAACCATTTGTTGGCTTGTATGGGTCTAACCCAAGTTCAAAGGTGAATTACTCAAGCAAATCCCGGTATCATTGGCCTTTTTGACAACAATCCATAGAGCACGACTGAGGTCTCACTCAAAGTAGTATTGGAGGGTGCTAGAACCAAGTTTCCGCACCTTGGGGATGTCTGATGAGCTTTTGGCGGTCCACGGTTTGACCCTGCATGCACGTCGCTACGCGCACCTATTAGTCCCTCCCAACCTGTGATGATGCCTCCACGCAGCCTTACTCGGGGCGCGATCCATATTATACCCAAGTTCCTTACTATTTAACTTGTTATTACCCAATTACTTCACTTATTTGAGTAATACTAGTGATAATTAACAATATATCCAGCAATCATATAAATCCGCTCGATAAACAAAACAGTATAAATGTAAAGAAGGCAATATACAGGCAAATGCATAGAAATTGGAATCAAATTCGCTTTATTATTCTTCATTCAAGATTATAGACTTGACACCGCCCTGTGCACTCAGCTACAGGGGTCCACGCACTCAGCTACGGACTCTACTAGGCCTTTGCGCACTCAACTACAAAGCCTCTTCCTACTACTACGACCCAATACAATTAAACTCTTCCTCTATGCTTTATCTTTACCACTCAGCTTCTTTGCTCCTTTTACAACTTAGAGCCTCGCTCTACTTATACAATCTCATGGTTTGCGGACCATGGGTAGGCTTACATGACATTACATTACTTTACCATACTTAGGGCAAACAACCCTATGACTCAACCTATACTTCGTTCTATGTGCCCGCAATTCGCAGAATCTTACAATATATTTCACCAAAATTTGGGCTTTGAGCCCCAAAACATGTTGTGGGGGGATTCCATGCCCAACACATTCAATCATATTATTAAGCATAAACATATTCAATTAACCAATTTGCGCTGGTAAGACTCATTAATTCAAGGAAACAGTATTCAGAGAATAAACAGATAAATCAGAGATGCTAATATCTCCAACCCAAATTCAGTCTTTATTAATCAGAATCAATTCAGTATAGATTTCAACTACCACGCACACTCAGCTACAGGGGTCCACACACTTAGTTGTTGACTCTTCCAGGCCTCCGCACACTCCGCTGCAGAGTCTTTCCTTTGCTACTAATAGGAACAAACCTTCCTGTCTCTCAAACCCTTACAATATCATTCATTCATCTCTCTATTCTTCTCTATCCCTATTAGTTACCTAAGACTCGCTATGACTCAACTATTTATAACTTTTCTAATACAATACCATGGCCCCCGGCTCATGGGTGAGTCTTCAAAAACTGACCAAAACAAGGGGCTATGACCCCTTTGACTCCTATATATTTGTACACTCCACATTTCCTGAAGACTTTTACATTGTTTACAAAAATGACTAAACTAATTCAATTCTAACCCTGGGGACCCCGTCCCAATAGGCCCCCAACACAAATATCATGACTTGCCCTCGAGTCACTCAACTGGTTGTTCCACTTTTTAGCGGAATTCATTGACTACCTTGGTCAATCCTTGAAGCTCCACGGTGCTCTGTTCTATTGCTTGATGTACCTCTTGGACCAATTTCTCTATGGTTGGCCCTTCCACGGGAAGTTACGTAGTCCTCTAGGTCTGTTGCATGGCCTTCAGCCTCTCATGAATGTTTTGTGAAAGTTGGCATGCTTCCTCTATCCAAGGTTGAAGCCGAACTCATAGCAAGGACTACGTTTTCTATAACTCTTAGATCTGCACTAGAATCACCTTGCCTTCCTGCAAGCGCACGAAGCCCTGGACTAGCACTAATGTTCGCGCAGTTGTACTCATTTCATCATATTTTTGTTGCACTTCCTTGATCATTGTGTTCAATTGTTGCAACTTAGGGTCTATTAGGTTCCTATACCAATAGGTGTCATAATTTATGATTGACTTAGTTTATCTATATATTATTCACATACCTTTGCTTTCTGCAAATGTTTTCCACATTCAAAAAAATAAAAAATGTAAAGAGGGTATGCCCTAAAAGAAAAATCAAAGGGAAAAAAGAATTAAAAAAGGTTAGAAAAATGATGAAAAATGAACCCCAAAGAAATAAAAGACTGGGAAAGCGTGCTAGTTAAAATGCCACTACTATTTACTCTTTTATGCAAAATAAATGATTATGTGCAGTTTGTAACCTATGCCACAAATACATGATAGTCAAAATGTTTAAACTTGGCTATTTCATGCTTTCAATTTCATGTTTATAGATAGAGAATAAAATTTGACCAAACAGTTTAATCTTGGCAGATAAGTAGATAGTAGAGTGAATGAAAAGAGCTCAATAGTTTAATTTGAGCCCTTGGATGTAATAAGGATAGACTTAGATAGAATTCCATTGTAAATGAAAAGAAAAGGTTTTGATAAGCGTTTTCCAGTTTAAGTGCAACCTAAATAAAAGAAGAAAAAATGGTAGGAAGTGTAGGTGGGTAAGTAGATGATTAGTTGCAGAATTATGTATGATGAGTGATTATCCAGATTATCAAGTCACATACTCTCATCATCAAAAGCACTTAAAGTATGGATGATAATTGAGAAGTTACATAAAGTCAACTAATTAACCTCCTTGCTCATTTTTCCCTAAATTTTACTAATTTCCCTTAAGTACTAAAGGCACCAACAACCTAAAAGTTAAAGGGGCTCAGAGCATTTCTCTGACTTCTGAAGGGACCAGTAATTTGTGAGGCCTAAGTGCTAAAACCCCTTCATCAAAATTCACCCTCTTTCATAATTTATTCATCCCCTTCAAATCCTTTTCCTAAGGTAAAATCACTCTTTTACTTAGGAAAAATAAATGGTTCTTTATAAAAACCCCCCCAAACACATTTTAGCCTAAGTCATAATGTTGGATGATGAATGTATTTTCAGAAAAATTTACTTAGTGCATTTTCTTTTTCCATGGTCATATTAACTCTTAACTCTTATTATTTATTTAACTCCCGAAACAACTTACCCTTTCCCGTATTATTACTAAAAGTCCCAAAATAAATAAATCCCTTCCCGATGGTTTGAAAAATAAACCATAAATAAAGTTAATTCAGTTGGATTAATTAATCGAAGCACGATTAATTAAGAGCTAAAACCCCTTACATGTTAAAAATGAATTAATTAATCACCTAGATTAATTAATAGCCTCTCCGCCAATACATTCACCCCCGATATCATTAAAATTATTAATCCTTCATTCATCCAATCATATCATCCCCAATATAATTAAAATCATTTTAATTATAATCAGGCCCCTCCATTTAACTCCCTAACACTTTCTGCTACCGACTATTGTCCAATTGGCCTTCCCTCATCCAACGGCTCTCACCCATATCACACTGGCCTTTTGGTCGAATGTTAACCATGCAATATAAGTTGTTTTGACTTTTCGTTGATGCTATGTGTCATCCAATTTGTGGCATTGTGCAACCCTTTGCCAAAACCACCAACCTCCCAAAATTTGTGCGATGGATCCCACTTATGACCTACCCGCTACATGGGAAACCATCTACTATTCATTTCGTGCCATATTTTGAAAGTTTTCCCGTTAAAGTTCAAACCCCAAGAACCCAGGTTTTCTCGCCCTTCACCCATTCTACTGTGTAAACTTATGAAACCCGTCTGCCCCACCTGAAGCCTCTGCTAACCAATTCAAGCATGATTTACCTCTCAAAATCATTTTGGACTCACTCCATATACCTATAAAGCTCGATAAATCCATTAATGACCCTCCCTGTCAACCCAATGTTTTCCTAACGGTTTGTTTTGTTTTATAGGTGATCAAAAGACCGCAGCCTTGGATCAATAATCTTAATACTAGTCATAAGACCTGTTTACCCCGAGATTTTTATCAAATGTATTTAAACAAAGATGAAAATACTTTCACCAGCAACAATGAGGTTTATCCAAAGTAAAAGTGAAAAACAGTTAAAAAGAAATTTGAGGTTAAAAGATGAAATCAGAGCAGAAATGATACATTTTCAGAAATTTCCTGTTTAAGTCATAGTTTTGCAGAAACTATTGTGGCCAATCCAAGAATTATTTTGAGATACTAGAGGAATTTTTTGTTCCTAATAGGCCAATCTACAAAAACCTATCTCACTTCTTACACAGGTATTACCAAAAGAGAAATAATTTCATGTCTTCACAGCCTATGTTTCAGTTTGTGCAAAGTCTTGTTTTTGACATCTTTTTACAGAGCATATTGTGAACATATGGAGATGAATTTTGGGAAACTAAGAGAGGTTTATCTCAATAATATACTTATCGACAATAACCTCTTTCACATTTTACATATCTATCACGAACTGAGATATACAAGTGTATCATTGGCCCCTACGTTTGCAGAATTTCTGGGGCAAAATGCACAAAGGAACGATGAAATTAGTGACTAGGATGCCTCATCATCAACTAAGAGTTGCTATCAAATTCAAATTTCTCTTCTTTGTCACCATAAATCCATAAAAATAGTGCCAAATAGATTCATTATTTTTTAATGTCCTTTATTTAAGTTCTATTAGTGTAAAACAGTTGAAGATATTTGTGAAATCAATCTTGATATTTTTTCAAGATATTTCAGTTTAGAATTAGTATAAATACTTCTCCATTTGAAGTATTTTGGGTGGATTCTATAACATCTCTGTAACTCTATGCTATCAAGCTGAGAAAGCTTTTGTACTCAAAATTGGATTTTTGTTGGAAAAGGAATGAAAGTTGAGGACATTTCATCAGATTCATGTGCAGTATAATCACAAATAAGTATTCTATCCTTGTGATTTTATGTGTTTTCTATATGTTTCAATGTTTCATGTATCTTAAATATAAATGGTAAAATAGTTAAAGTATATCAGAATTAGCTTTATTGCTCTCTGCTATCAACAGTCTTCCATTTATATGTTTTCTTCTAAACTATTTTGA
This sequence comes from Pinus taeda, assembly GCA_000404065.3. Taxonomy (NCBI): domain Eukaryota; kingdom Viridiplantae; phylum Streptophyta; class Pinopsida; order Pinales; family Pinaceae; genus Pinus; species Pinus taeda. The sequence goes on from APFE031724444.1 coordinate 315,034, forward strand.
TAAAGGAATTCTTAACTGCTCCTCTATCCCTGTAGTTTTCTCTAATAAGTCCCTGGTATAGGATTCTTAATTGCCTTATGCTGGTTGACCTATCTTCCTTTCCTCTTTCTAATCCTAACTTGAGGACTCTTGATCTTCCTCTTGTTTTGAGCAGAAAAATCATCCATTCAAACCCCAAAGTTTTTTTTACTGTACTATCCTGCCTGTTGAAATCCTACCTCAGCAATTTGACTTATTCTAGTGAACTATCCCCATTTGAATCCATAGCCCAATGGCCTAAAAACCTAGTTTGGCCATTTGTTTCAGAATTACACCATTCTCAAACAAAACAACCTCATTTGAACATTTATAACTAGCCTAAAATATTTTTAAACAAAGCTAAATCATAAAGAGAGAGCCCTCTTTGAGTACAGATTGGCTAGATTCTATACTTAAAAGATTGGTTTGTGGTTACCTTGGATCCTTTCCTTTTTTTAATAACTTCTAAGGAAAATCCGAGTGATAACATAGTGGCGACTCCACTGGGGAGAACTAACATTTCTTTAGAATTATTTTACAGGTTTAGACCTGATCTATGATGGTGGACAGTGATCAGACACGCAAAGGTTAAAATCATCCACCTCGTGACTCCAAATCAATTTCAAAATCAAGACTCCACTGGAGAAATGAACCTGAAAGAAATCTGTGAAAATATCAGGATTTTGACTTGGATTGTTATCCAAGACATTACGTTCTTTCTCATTGATAAAGTTTTTCAATGTATATTGTATTTTAGAGAAGATTTTAGATTAAATTTTTATTATTTCCCTTTGAAAATTGTAAGTATAAAGTCTCCTTACACATTTGAGCAACATTCTTCTAATTCTTATGAAGATCATTTTCCAATTGAGGAGAATCAAAAAATTAAGACTAATCATACAATCCCTGTACTTGTTCCTATACCTTATAAAGTTCCTGATAGATATAAGTCTCTCATGTTACCTGCTACACTCCATGCGTTCCCTAATGATTATCGCATGACCCTCCACAAAAACCACCAACCTCCGAAAATTTTTGCAATGGATCCCACTTACGGCCTACCCACTATGTGACAAACCATCTACTGTTCAACTTGCACCATATTTTGAAATTTTTCCCGTTAAAGTTCAAACCCCGAGAACCCAGGTTTTATCGCCTTTCGCCCATTCTACTGTGTAAAATTATGAAACCGATCTGCCCCACCTAAAGCCTCTGCTAACCAATTCATGATTTACCTCTCGAAATCATTTTGGACTCACTCCATAGACCTATAAAGCTCGATAAATCCATTAATGACCTTCCCTGTCAACCCAATGTTTTCCTAACGGTTTGTTTTGTTTTACAAGTGATCAAAAGACCACAACCTTGGATAAACAGTCTTAATACTAGTCATAAGACCTATTTACTTCGAGATTGTTATCAAATCTATTTAAATAGAGTTGAAAATACTTTCACTAGCAATAATGAAGTTTATCCAAAGTAAAAGTGAAAAATAGTTAAAAAGAAATTTGAGGTTAAAAGATGAAATCAGAGCAGAAATAGTACATTTTTCAGAAATTTCTTGTTTAAGCCATAGTTTTGCAGAAACTATTGTGGCCAATCCAAGAAGTATTTGGAGATACTACAGGCGGCGTTTTCTCCTCGTAGGCCAATCTACAAAAACCTATCTCATGTTTTACACAGGTATTACCAAAAGAGAGATAAGTTCTTTTCTTCACAGCCTATTTTTTAGTTTGTGCAAAGTCCTGTTTTTGACATTTGTTTGCAGAGAATATTGTGAACATATGGAGATGAATATGGGGAAATAGAGAGAGGTTTATCTCAATAACATACCAATATACATTAACCTCTTTCAATTTTTACACATCTATCTCGGACTGAGATATAAAAGCATATCTTTGGACCTTAAATTTGCAGAATTTCTGGGGCAGAATGCACAAAGGAAGGATGCAGTTAGTGACTAGGATGCCTCGTCATCAACTAAGAGTTGCTATCAAATTTGAATTTCTCTTCTTTGTCACCATAAATCCATAAAAATAGTTCCAAATAGATTCATTTTTTTTGGATGTCCTTTATTTAAGTTCTATTAGTGTAAAACAGTTGAAGATATTTTTGAAATCAATCTTGATATTTTTTCAAGATATTTCAGTTTAGAATTAGTATAAATACTTCTCCATTTGAAGTATTTGGGGTGGATTCTATAACATCTCTGTAACTCTATGCTATCAAGCTGAGAAAGCTTTTGTACTCAAACTTGGATTTTTGCTGGAAAAGGAATGAAAGTTGAGGACATTTCATCAGATTCATGTGCAGTATAAGTATTTTATCCTTGTGATTTTATGTGTTTTCTATATGTTTCAATGTTTCATGTATCTTAAATATAAATGGTAAAATAGTCAAAGTATATCAGAATTAGATTTATTTCTCTCTGCTATCAACAGTCTACCATTTATATGTTTTCTTCTAAACTATTTTGATAAAGGAATTCTTAACTACTCCTTTATCCCTGTAGTTTTCTCTAATAAGTCCCTGGTATAGGATTCTTAATTACCTTATGCTAGTTGACCTATCTTCCTTTCCTCTTTCTAATCCTAAATTGAGGATTCTTGATTTCCCTCTTGTTTTGAGGAGAAAATTCATCCATTCAAGCCCCAAAGTTTGTTTTTACTCTGCTATCCTGCCTGTTGAAATCCTACCTCAGCAATTTGACTTATTCTAGTGAACTATCCCCATTTGACTTCATAGCCCAAAGGCCTAAAAACCTATTTTGCCGATTTGTTTCAGAACTCCACCATTCTCAAACAAAACAACCTCATTTGAACATTTATAACTAGCCTAAAATATTTTTAAACAAAGCTAAATCATAAAGAGAGCCCTTTCTGAGTACAGAATTGGCTAGATTTTGTACTTAAAAGATTGGTTTTTGGTTACCTTGGATCCTTTCTTTATTTTAATAACTTCTAAGGAAAATATGAGTGATAACAAGGTCCTCCTATAATGTATCCCATAGGCCCATTGCCTGATTGAATAGTTGGTTGCAACCTTGGACTACGACATCTAGTTGACCCATGGATTATTTTATAGTTTCACCTCTTTTTTCCCGAACATCTAGCAGCGTAGTTGGTTGAAGCTTGACCTGGAGTTCAGATATCTTCATCTGGAACTCAAAAGTAACTCACCCAACCTCATCTTAGACATCGTGCACCACCGCTGCTACTTTTCCTATTTTTGTCTCATCCTGTGCATCATCTGGGATATGCAATTTTGGAACTGTTTTACAGGCTTGTTCGATTACTGACTCAAGGTTTGTGTTGCATGCTTGCATTGCCTATTTCTCCTTTATCGCTTGTGTCTTCTCCTTGTACATCTATGCATTGTTGATTTTGCACTCATCGAGGACCACAAGGGTGCATTGCTCCTAGTTCTGCAACTCATCTGAGACCCCCTAACGCAATGCATGGAGGGTCTGGAGTGTTAGCACGGCCACATTGATTCCAATATCCTTGATCTTTTCTAGTGTTGCATAGTCTTCCTGCCTATCTGCTCGTAAGGATCCCTCTAGTAAACAAATGACCATTAGGTCCATGGTCCGTTCCACTTCTAGAACACTCATTCTCGCTTGATTTTGGCTCGCTTACGACCTGCTCTCTTGCCCAACTCTCACCTAGATCCTTCCAGCCTAAATCTACAGCTCGCATAGATCCTTCTGGACACTTCCTAGTGTCTACATATACTATTGTTCAAAGTGCAACCATAGCTTTGATGTGGTATCTTGAACTTTGTTGTTAATTTCATCTAAATTGTCCTATGTCGGCACAAGAGCGTCCCCCTACGATTATTTATCTGACTTCCACTTCTTTCGCAGACCTGTTGTTGTCTCTTTGCCACGCTTCTAGAATTTAAAGGGGGTGGACAACTCCTCACCCCCGTCGTCGCCCTGTGTAGATATCTCTTATGCATCTGTTTGTTGCGAAGCTGATTTGTTGCTTACTTCAGTATCTTGTTTTTCCTTCTTCACCTTCTCTTTAGCAGCACGCTCCTTCACAGTCTACTCTTTCTCCACGGTTGCCTTAGCAACAACTTATTTTTTCTTCTTCTAGGCAGCCTTCTCCAACATGACTGTCGGTTCTTTTTCTTTCTTCTTTTTCACACTAGAGGTCTGCACGGAGGATATTTTTCTTGCCTTTCTCATCCCAACATCCAACTGGGTAGGCTCGCACCATTCGATTTGACATCTCCCCAGAAACTCTTGTACATATATGTCAGCTACTAAGGTAGCTTGTGCCATACCTGTTGAGGGTCTTTCCATGTGCAGATCCAAACATTGTGAAAGTCTGCCTTAAAGTCGGTGAAGGGTCTTAGCTGCTCAAACAATGTGGGAGATAATATTGGCCTCTAGTTTACATCCATTCAGAGTTCCATTTCCATTAATACCTATAAAAAATTGGATTCTTTAACGGGCTCCGCATCTTTCATCTGCCATAGCGAAGCGAACTTCGCTGCCTCTGGGAGGGTCTCATTTAGCGAAGGGAACTGACTATTCTACAGGAGCCACCATGCCACCAAAACAATTAATAATAGGAGCCAAACATAGTGGAATGGATGGCTCTTCTCTTGCACCTTGCAACAATTTTCCAAAATTTATTTATAGAGATACCAGGCCCAGTCATACTAGACCCCATTCGCACACTACACTGCTAACAAATTGACTGGCACGAGCACTTCATCCGTGCAACACTTCCACATTATATTTCTAGCTAAGATCTGTGCTACAAGCTGCACCGCCTGGTATGTTATGGAGTGGATATAATATCCGCTCTTTCCCTTTACCACCTCATACTCAGCCTTTATGCAGTTTGCAAGTTGTTTTTCTAGGGATTTCCCCACAAACTCCTTTGTCGGGTCCGCTCCTTTATATAGAAGCTTAGTAATCTAATGGATTAGCATATTCGTGATGGGGATAGGCTCACCTAGCCATAAATTCCCATCATGCACTAATGTCAGTAGTTGTCACACACATGTGGTATTGATGTTGGAGAGGTGAAAGTGGGGTACAAATAACATGTGCAATAGTCCCACCAGTTGAACTCCGCGGACCCATTTCATCGGTTCTAGCTTCGTGACCCCTGTATTTTCATAGTATATGCGGGACATATACTAATTTGTCACTAAATGTGGGAAATTCACCTGGTCAGTGAGGTCCCAATCTTCCATCTTTAACGCTAGTACGTGTGCTAAGAGCGTACCCTCAAAAGGAACTTTAGCAGGGAGTAGTGGTGTAGTAATTGAAAATTTGTTGGAATCGGGGTATTTTGTCACCTTCTTCTGCCCCTATTTGTGGAGGCACATATGCCATAAGAATAGTGATGGGCTCAGCATCCTCGGCATCTAACTCATCAATTCCATGGCAGAGTTCTTCTTCATGTAAATCTAGAGGAACAAAAGGTTTCTTTTTCTTGTCCATTTTTCCTTTCTGCCATTGCTCCTGTGGAATCTTCCTGCATGAGTGGTGCACTAATTCCACAACCAGTTTCTTTTGCTTTGACATGGATGTCAACTACTTTGGCCTAGGTGACCTTGGCGCCGTAGGTATTGTGGGTGTAGCTTCTACACCCACAACTTCCAGAGTTGGGGCCTTAGACACTGCGGCTTTAGAACTCATAGGCTCAAATATCCTCTCCACTGAAATTCAGTGCACTATATCTGAATACAGAACTAGCCCTAGATGCTTGATCAAAACCTCACAATCTTCTCGGTGCAGGCAAAAAATTTGAAAACAACAGTGTTTCTTTGCAGACCAACAAGACATACTTATAACAATTTTAAGATTCAAATCCAACCATTCCCTCCATAACTTTGTCATAAATACACCTTTGGCGGCATATTTTCAAAGATTTTTGCCTTAATTACTGCCTAGTCACTCCTTCTAATGAGATTTTCTCATTCCAATCATCTACAGTAACTCTAATGTCTATTTTGGGGTTGGGATGCACGACACCCTCCTCCATGGGGTAGCTTCATCGGGCACACCCTCATCAATCTTTGCATAGCCTACTTGATGCCATGTCCTCTTGGTCGAGAAGTGTAGTTTTTAGTCCTATGCTCGCTTGCAACTGCCTGGAGCACTAAGACAGTCTTACTACCATATAGTCATTTTATAGGAGTGAGATCCCATTTATAAATCTTCAATCAGCTTCTATTCACTCTTCCCAAAAAAGATTCACCATTCAGCTTCATGAGCTAAATTGCACCACCCTCTGTAATTTCCTTGACAATATACGGTCCTAACCAATGCATTTGGAATTTACCTAGAAATTTGGTGAACTTGCTATCATATAACAACACCAGATCATTTATCTTGAAAGTGTGAAGCTTGATATGGTGATCATGCCATGCTTTTTTGCATTCTTTATGTACTTATTGGTGGAATCCCGCCAGAAATTGGTCTTCCTCTAACTCCATTAGTTGTGCGAACCATTCCTCTAAGGCCTTGCTATTTTCCATACCTGTCAAAGCTTCTATGTGCAGACTCGGTACAATGTACTCCATACGCATCACCACTTCAACCCCATAAAGCAATCTAAATGGCATTTGTCTTGTTAGCTTCTTACAGGTTGTCTTATAGGCCCATAATATTGCAAGTATGCACACATTCCATTCATTCCATTGCATGTTACATAAATTTTTCAACGAGTTCTACAAAATTTTGTTAAAAGCTTCAACAGTCCCATTTTCCTACATGTGATATGGAGTGCTCTTCTGATGGTAGACCTGGAATTCATCTGTCATCACGTTAATCATTTCATTCAGAAAGTGTGTTCCCTTATCACTCATTAATACTTATGGGCATCCAAACCATGTTAAGATGTATTCAAATAAGAATTTGGCTATCATATTCCTTGTACAATCCTTCACTGGTTGTGCTTCTTCCCATCGAGTTAAATATTTTGTGGCAATAATAATGTAACGTGCATCTCTTTTCTTTCCACGGGGCTGAATTGGCCCAATAAAATCGATCTCCCATTTCTCAAATACCTACAAAGATACCTAAGGATGTAGCGGTAGTTTGTCCCTTTGCAACGGTCTCCCAGTCCTTTGACATGCATCACACGCCTTACAGTATGCTTTGGAATCCTTGTGCAATGTTGGCCACCATAATCCTGGGTGCAAAATATTATGTGTGGTTGCTTTCCCTACATAATGGCCACCCATAACTCCCCCATGAGCTTCAGCAAGAACACTATCATGCTCAAATTCTAGCACATATCTCCACAACATTTCATCTACCCCATTTTGTATAGACATCCCACAATGACTGAAAAATCTATTGCATGAACTATTAGTTCTCTCTTCTACTGAGTTGTATATCCTTCAGGTGCCATCCCTATAGTTAAGAATTGAATAATGTCAGCAAAATGGTCATCTACTATATGTACCATAAGAGTTGCATGTCTTTCAACCCTTCCTCCATATTACTGGGTTCTTCACCTGATTCAATCCTCGACAAGTGGTCTAGACCAGTGTTCAACTGACCAAGCTTCACAATGACTTCAAAATCATATTCCTAAAATAATAATAACCACCTACAAATATTTCCCCCCAACACAGGTTTGTTGACCAAGTACTTTAAGGTAAAATGAACTGTATACATCTTGAAATGACCCCTTAACAGATAATGCCTAAATTTCTGCAGCACATAGACCATGGCCAACTCCTCGCGCTCTGTCATTGAATAAATTTTTTTAGCCTTTGAAAACTTCCTACTTGCAAAGGCTATAAGATGGTCTAGTTCACCTTCGCCTACCTATGTTAGCACTACACCTAGCGCAATGCAAGAAGCATCCACATGTACATGGAACTCCTTCTTCCAATCGGGAAATACCAAGTTTGGCACAGTCACCGTATTTTCTTTTAACACATCTAAGTTGCGCTAACATTCTTCATCCCAACAAAATGTCGTATCCTTCTTCAACAATTTTTCCATGGGTGTGGTAATTTGAGTATAGGCTTTAATTAAATTTTTGTAGTATCATGTGTGTCCCAGCGTCACACGTAGCTACTTGACATTCCTAGGGGCTTCCAAGTTCACAATAACAATGATCTTTGCAAGGTCCACCATCAATCCTTTCTTACACATGACATAACCCAGCAAGATACCAAAAGGAACACAAAATATACATTTGCCAAATTCAGCACGATCTAAAATCTTCAACATGTATCTAACATGAGGTGCAAACTTGCAACATGTTGCTTCACCAACCCAAACATGGTCCAATCATCGAAATATACTTCCAGGAATTTATGAATAAATTCCTTGAACGCCGCGATCACTACCCAGGAAAATATAGCAGGCGCGTTCTTCAATACATATGGCATAACTGTGTACTAAAAGCAATCCCACTCTGTCGCAAAGGTGGTTTTGCTTCTATCCTCTGGTGCAATCTTAATTTGATGATAACTAGAAAACCCATCAGTAAAGGAATAGGCCTCATGTCCTCTAACATTGTCTAACACTTCATCTGTAAACGGTGTTGGAAATGGATCATGAACACACACATCATTCAACTTCCTCAGATCTACGCAGATCCTTATTTCACTCTTTTGTTTCTTCTCTTGGACTACCATCGGGCTCACCCAATTCAACTCTTCAACGAGTTCTATAATGCATGCATCCAGCATTTTATCTAGCTCTTGGTGAACCTTCTCCTTATACTTAGGATTAAAGTGATAAGGCCTCTATTTGACAGACCCTGCGTGCAGCTTCAATGTGATCTGCACAACACCCAAATTGCCAAGTATACCCTTTAAATCTGAAATCTTAGTGGGGAAGATATCCTGGTACACGTGAATTAATTTAGCAATTTTTTCTACGTTAGCATCATCCCAGTAATCTCCAATATTCGTGAACTTCGGTTCTTCGTCACTGCCAATGTTGACCTATTTTGTTTTCAAAGGTGGGGAGATGTCTAGGTTTTCCACCTTGTAGGTTTTAACCCTATACAGAAATTACCTGCATACAAACTTTAAAACGCAGAAAACAAACAATGCGAGAGCATAACACATATACACAGAGATTTTCCCCTGGATCCCAAAACTAGGACTACTAGCTTTATTTTTCATTATGTTCCTTTCAATGTTATAATACATATTTATACATGCCGAAGCATCCAATACCATGGACCAAAAACCATCGTGTCCAAAACCATGTGCGAAAATCATGCACAAAACCATAGGTAGGTCCACCCAACCTAACATAGGGTCCAAAACCAAATTTTTTTGGGGTGCTACCCTGGACCCCATAGAGTGGGGTTACCTACACCCCTCAAACTGCCTATGACTCCCCCCGCTATTCAATCGGCGTAATGAAGGGCGAACTCTGCCCCCCTCCTAACCCCTCAGTTGACTACGTGGGCTAGTCGTGGAAAGAATATAACATAATCCAACATTCTCCCACTTGTTGTTTTCTTTCCACGGGGGGCCACAAGAGAGCTTAGTCATTTTTCCAACCCTGCAATGCCCATTGTTTCACTACATCAAGAGAACTTCTCAGAGCTCACAGATTTTTTCAATGCATCTGTAGTATTCTTCAAAATGTCCACCTTTACCAGCAACACCTTTTTGTCTTCTATCATGTCCCTCACAAAGTGATACTAAACATCAATGTGCTTTGTCTTTGAATGGTAAGCAGGGTTCTTTGCCAGAAAAATTGCACTTTGGTTGTCACAGTCTATCCTTATAGCTCCCTGTACTAACCCCATACTTGAACACAATCTCTACAACCAAACTGCTTCCTTGCTTGCATGAGTGGCTACCATTTATTCTGCCTCTGTAGTTGATAGTGCCACTACAAATTGTTTCTTACTCATCCAACCGACTGCACCTCCAAATAGGTTAAACACATACCACTTTGTAGATATTCTCTGATCCAATCTCCAGCCCAGTCTGCATCAACAAAGCCACGGATATCCAACACTCTGTCCAATCCTGGTCTTCCTTGGTAGCACAAACCATAATCACTAGTGCCACGCAAATACCTGAAAACCCGCTTCGCTGCTGTCCAGTGCTCCTTCCCTGGTTTTGACATAAACCTGCTCAATACTCCCACTGCATGTGCAATGTCTGGTCTAGTACAGACCATGGCGTACATCAAGCTACCGACTGCACTTGCATATGGAACACGGGAAATGTCCTCTTCCTCTTCTTGTGTCTTGGGACACTGTTAAGCAAATAACCTCACACCTACAGGAATAGGAACCTTCACCGGTTTACTATCCTGCATATTAAACCTCTGCAATATTGTCTCAACATACTTCCTCTAGTTTAACTAGAGCTTCCTCTTTGCCCGATCTCTTTTAATTTCCATGCCCAAAATATAGTTTGTAGCACCAAGATCTTTCATGTTGAATTTGAAGGAAAATTGGGTCTTCAAATCCTGGATAATTTCTTTGTCATTTCAAACTAGCAACATATCATCCACATACAAGACCAGATAAATAACACAGTCACAATTTAATTTAAAATACACGCAGTGATTTGCTTTGCTTCTGGTGAAGCCAAGTTCCTGTATAAATGTATCAAACTTCTGATACCACATCCTTGGTGATTGTTTTAACCCATACAGAGACTTCTTTAACTTGCATACCAATTCTTTCTTACCCTTCATCGCAAAGCCTTTAGGTTGTGTCATGTAGATCTCCTCTTCTAGATCCCCATGAACAAATGTTGTCTTCACATCCATCTGTTCTACCTCAAAATCAAAAGTAGCAACAACAGATAAAAGTAATCTAATAGAATTTACCTTGGCAACAGGAGAAAAAATATCACCAAAATCAATTCCCGACACTTGGGAATAACCTTTTGCTACCAACTGAGCTTTATATTTCTCTACCTTTCCTTCTGCATTTGTCTTCTTCTTGAACACCCATTTTTTTCCAATGGGTTTCCTTCCAGCTGGAAACTCCACCAGATCCCTAGCCTCATTTTTGTGCAAAGATGCCATTTCATCAACCGTGGCCTCTTTCTAGAGTTTTCCATCATCTAAATCTATTGCTTCCTTCATAGTTCTGGGATCATTATCAGTAACAAATAAAGAAAAATTTGAACAGAAAGTAGATGGACTATACCTTTTTGGCAGCCTTCTTTCTCGAACTGATCTTCTCACACCCAGAGTTTGTGGCTCTTCATCTTCTGATTCCTCCTCTACTGTAGAGTCTGATTCTTCTTCCTTTAGCGAAAAATCTATCTTCTCAGGTTCCTTTGGTTGGACTTCATGTTTAATAACATATTTCACCTCTCTGAGCGCCACATCTTGGTTGTACACAACCTTCCTTGTTACTAGGTTCCAAAGCTTATAACCCTTTAAACCATCCTTATACCGAATAAAGATGCACTTTTCATATTTGCTATCCAACTTGGTTCTTTTCTCCTTTGGAACATGTACATATGCATCACATCCAAATACCTTCAGATGTGAAAGAGAGGGTTTCTTACCAGTCCATACCTCTTGTGGAGTGTTATCCTCCAACGTTGATGAAGGTGATCTATTGACTAGGTAACTTGCTGTCTCCACCGCCTCTGCCCAGAATTCCTGTCCTAACCCAGCACCACTGAGCATGCTTCTTGCCCTTTCCATCAACGTCTTGTTCATTCTTTCTGCAACTCCATTTTGTTGAGTTGTATATGGAGTAGTCTTCTACCGTGGTATACCACACTTCTTATAGAATTCTTCAAATTCCTTACTACAAAACTCTCCACCGTTATTTGTCCTTAGCACCTTTATCTTCTTCTCTGTTTGGTTTTCCACCAGAGCCTTAAATTCTTTAAACCTATCAAAGACTTCAAATTTCTTCTTAAGGAAATATAACCATGTATTCCTTGAGAAGTCATCTATAAATGATACATGTGGAGTACCAAGGAAGGTATATTTTGATGGTCATTTCGGTATCTTTTCATGAAAACTCAAAAGCCTTTTGCATGGGAAACTTAGATAATAATAAGAACTTATAACAAAACACGAGAAATTAATAAGAAGCACTGATAAACGTCATTTCTATGTGCAGGAGAGTGAAGAAGTGGAAGGTGGCCATTCAAAGAGTAAAGATAAAGACGAGCTAACTGTTGTCCCTGTGACGGGAGACCAGAAGCGAACCAGATCGACACGGATCAGCCCAAGACAGGACACGGAGATACCAGTACAGAACAGAAGAAGGAAGAAGTAACGTAGCATTAATGATTCTGCGAATCCCTCAGGATCTTAGATCCTGAGGGATCATTGTTTTACCTATTTTTGTATCTAGATGTCTCCGCCATTCCTCATATAAAAAGGGATAGCATTGTTGGTTACGGGGGGTAATTTTCTTGGAAGAAAGATTTGGATTATTATCTTTATGTTCTGTTGAAGACTTGAGTTTCTGTACTTTTATTGCATGCTTTAATACAGACTTGTTCACTTTTTATCTTTGAGCCTGGATTCATCTTAAGCGGTGTACCCCTGGAGGCTAAGGGTCCGGCCTGGAGGACACTTGCTCTTGTATTATTACGTGTGCTTTCCGTGTGGTTTGATCATAAAAGTAATCTGGTAATGCTTCGCTGTGATTAAGTCATTTCGTGTTCTTGAACTTTATATTGATGCTATGTTATTTTACCAACTCTTTAAGTATTTATTAATTCCTACAGGACATTGTTACTTTATTACATAATTCTTCACGATTGTATTTTGCATTATAACAAGTCATCTGGAAAAATCTGTTTCACATGGTTATTGAATGTGACTATTCTTTATTATGAGATGCAGACGTATGTGTTCTAACAGAAGCAGATTAAGTATGGTGTGTTTCTAAGGTTCTATAGTATTGTTCTATCATATAAGATTGAGAGATTGATGTTTTGATTGGCATGGTTAAATAGATTTGCAGCTTGAAGGACTCTGTTATTGTTTATTTCAATTGATGTTCTATTCTTGAATTGTTGTTCCATTTACTTGTTGTTCCATTTATTTGATGTTCCATTTCCAGATTGCTAAATTGATGTTTCTTGAGAACAGACTTAGGCTATAGTGGACCCCAGCATCTGCTACCTGGTCCCCAGACCTCTGATCTGCTCCCATCAACTATGAAAGGGATGTGCTATTGCTACCAAGCCCTTGGCTGATGTGTTGTTCCATTTCATTGTCATTTCTTTTATCTGTTGTTTCATTTCTAATCATTAAGAATGATCCCAGGCTGTAGCGAACCCAGCATCTGCTATTTGGCTCCTAAACCTTTGATCTATTCTCATCAGTTATGAAAAGGATGAGTTATTGCTGTCGAACCTTTGACTGATGTAATACTTGGTGTGATTTGGTCTTTTGAAGTAGTTAAGTTGTAGGTTTGCATTACTTTACTTGCATAGCTTTTGAATAGTTGTACTACAAGCATTACTCTACAAAATGCTAGCCTCAGACTGAGACACCCTTTGAAATAACCAGACGATCCCGGATTGACATATTAATGTAAGGTAACTAGAGGTGAAAGAGACCCTTGTTATAGCTCTACATTTTAGCGTCGTTTCCGAGGAAGGAGTGTAGCCATTTGTCTTTTCCATGGTAGTGTACGAACCTGGTAGGGAAGAATTGGGTTTTGAAAACAGAAGGTCAGAACCTATATGCGGAGCATGTAAAAGCCCTGCTCCTTTACCTGCTTTCCTGCAGATTTGTTGTTATCTTCTTAAAACTTGGTAATTAAATTGAGTGCATGACTAAGCATAAAAAGCTAGAGAAAAATCCCAAACCATTAACAAAACCAAAAAAAGCTAAGGGACCGGTGACCCTTGGTCGATCGACATACATAGACGAAATCTATAATAAAGTCGAATCTCAGCCTTCAGTAGGACCCAGGAAAGTTACTTCCAAACACCCTACTAGTTCCCTTCAGGCCTCAAGCTCACCATCTGAAGCCTTTGCTGAGGTGCATATTCAGACTGACGAACAGGACTTTCAAGAAATTGAAAATTCTATTCTCGAACGACTGCAGGAAGGGAACCTAAGTAATCTTTGTGAAGGAGAAGGGGAAACAGGGGAAATTGGAGAGCCAAGATCTCCTCCTAGGATAACTCAGCCATTAAATAGCCCTGACAAGGGGAGTGTGGTAAAAATTATTATTGAAGACACCCTATTTCCTCAGACAGAAATTCCAGATAGAGGAAGTGCTATTAAAACTGTTCCTGTTAAAAACATTCCTCCTCAACCTAGGAATACCCTCTTAGATCTTCCGGAAGGGTATTGGCATATATTTGATCCAATGGCTCAAAATCCACCAAACACCCAAACTTCTACATTACAATGCCCCATAGTGGATTCCGCAGCAAATGCTCCCATGAAAGCAATCCCCCTTCAACACATTCCTACATTTCACGGACTCACATCAGAGGACCCCAATGCATTCTTATTCGAATTTGATGTGCTATGCAGAGGGTATGATTACACCACTGACCCCCAGAAACTCAAATTGTTCCCCTCCACTTTGAAAGGGGCAGCTTTAAGATGGTTTATGGGATTAGGTGTGGAGTTATAAATAACTGGGAACAAATGAAAGAGTCTTTCCTAAAGAAATATCAAGATTATTGTAGGTCTAGAGAACTAAAAGATGAAATATTCCAGATGATAGCTAGACCAAATGAAACATTAGAAGAATACGTGGAACATTTCCAGTATAATCTGCAAATATCCCTTTATGCATCGTTGCCTTTACCTGATAATGTCTCGAAAACAGCATTAATAAGGGGCATGAAAGAACAATGGATTGAAACATTAAACATTATGGGGAAAGGGGATATATATCACGAAAGTTTCGCTGACATAATTGATTTATGTATCAGGAGTTCAAGAGGCAGTACACGAATCAAACCAGCAAAACATGATCGATTTACACGGGAAAACAAAATTTCATCCGAAGGAGTAACACGTGTGGAAATTGGGAATTTATTTGAAAATTTTAAAACTGATATACTAGGAACACTGACTACACAATTGGATGTTTTGCAGGCTAAGCAGAAACAAATGGAGGCAGAACAAAATTTAGCAATCTTCTGCCCCAGGTGCAGGAAGAAGCATAGCCATAAGGAGTGTCCATTAGATACAGTTCAGACATGCGCCATTTGTACAAGAGATCACTCTACAGAAAGTTGTCCCTCATTACCTGGACTGAAAGCGGTATATAAGGAAACAGAAGAAGAACCAGAGGCAGTATATCTACTTAACCAGAGACATCAGTGGCAGCCACGACAAACTGGTATGTTTTTAGACCCAGCTTCTTCTTTTCAGTATCCGCAGTACAATACTCAACAGTATAATACATGGCAAAGTCAATTTCAACCCCCATTTCCAAATTGGTCATCACAGTCATACCCTTCTGCAAACCCGTGGCTAAATCCGACAAGCCAATCTGGCTGGTCGAATCCTCCTTATCCCTCACCATACTGGCAGAACAACCCATATGCACCGCAATAGACTCCCCCCACTTCACAAAGTTCAGTCTGGCAGAATAACTAGCAGAGACCAACATAGCAGCCAGTAGGAAACATTCCTTTCCCTCAACCTACACTGCCAGCTTTACAGCAAAACCCCGAATATAATCTCAGACCCCAACTCCCACCCAGCCCAATCCCAATCCAAATAACAGACCGGTCCAAGCACTCCAAATTTTAGAAACACCAGAAGAAGGACCCGATCTGAGGGAGTGCAATGATCTGCAGCTAAGATCTGGGTGTATTATTCAAACAGAGGGAAACAAAATAGTTCAGATTGAAGATTAGTTACCTAGAGAACAGCAGTTACAAGAAGAGGATGAAAACAGACAACAAACTCAGAATAAAACAACTACATCCTCTCCTCTGTTCCCAGAACGTTTAGTTATACCTCGACCTATACACCAACCTAATTTCGACATTCTGGGAGAATTACAAAATTTGTACATAAAAATTCCATTCCTTCAGGCCATTTAGGATATCTCGATATACGCTAAAACTATCAAGGAATTGTGCATAAAAAGACCAAGAAGGAATGTAATGGATAATCCAAGAGTTCAAGTAGTCGGTACTTTATCTGACCTATTATCAGGAAAGGAAACACCTATTAAGTATGAAGACCCAGGTAACCCAATAGTAACTGTTCAAATTTATGGAAAAACCTTAACTAATTCTTTAGTTGATCTTGGAGCCGCAATTAATATATTGACCACGTCTACCTGCCAAAAATTAGGAATTACATCTGCAAAACCCACTTCAACTTTGCTGGAACTGGCTGATCGATCTGTGGTTAGACCAGAAGGCATACTGCATGATGTTATGGTCTCAGTTGATTCCTGGGAATACCCGACTGATTTTCTGATAATAAACCCTAAAACCCGACTAGATGGACATCCATTGATCTTAGGAAGGCCTTGGCTCGCTACCGCGGATGCCTATATTGGTTGTTAGCAAGGAAACATGATCATAACTAAGGGGGCAGATATTAAGAACTTATTACTATATCCCCCAGCGCAGCCAAGCATCACAATAGTCAAAACTAATAGGCACCCTATATCATATCTTACTGACAACGTTAGATCTCCATTAACTATATAAGAGGCACTAGAGTTTAAAAATCAAACAGAAGATGATGCCATCAGTAATTTTATTAGTCAAACTAAACTCACATCTCGTACCCAGTGTCATATGATAAAAGAAGCATTTGATAACGAAATAGAAGAAGAACCTCTAAAAGATGTGCATGACCATACAATCCCTGTCACCTCAGTTGCACATAGTAAAACAGTAGAAATTGAACCTGGGAAGACCTTAAATATTAACGCCAAACTTACACTGGAACAAGAGACAAAACTCAACCATATCTTAACAAAACATAAAAATGCATTTGCATGGGATTACCCTTATATGAAAGGAATTGATCCTAAATTGTGTACACACCACATCTACATAGAAAATGATGCAAAACCTGTTAGACAACCTTAGAGAAGACTAAACCCTCATCTAAAAGAAGTAGTAAAAGCTGAGCTTCAAAAACTTTTAGATGTTAACTTTATCTACCCCATCTCTGATAGTAAATGGGTCTCCCCACTTGTGGTGGTATCGAAAAAGAATGGGAAGTGGAGAATCTGTGTGCACTATAGAGAACTAAACAAGGCAACACAGAAAGATCATTTTCCTCTCCCATTCATCGATTAAGTATTGGATACTTTGGTAGGCAAGAAATTATTTTCTTTTCTTGACAGCTTCAGTGGGTATAACCAAATACAGATTGCCCCTGAAGATCAGGATAAAACTACTTTTACTTGTCCTTGGGGAATGTTTGCTTACTGAGTTTTACCTTTTGGTTTATGTAATGCCCCTGCCACATTCCAAAGGGCTATTCTTAGCATATTTTCATATCTAATAAATGAAGGATTGGGAGTATATATGGATGATTTCACTCCATACGGAGAGGAGTTTGATCCAGCATTGGAAACACTAGAAAAATTCCTACAACGCTGTATAGCTACCAGGATTTGTCTAAGCCACAAAAAATGCTACATGATGATGACAGAAGGACTTATTCTAGGACACTATATTTCAGCAGTTGGCATTCAGGTAGACCCAGCCAAAATCCAAATACTTTTGCTTATTCCTACTCCTACTACTCAAACAGAGGTACGTAGCTTTCTTGGATTCTCTGGTTATTACAGAAGATTTATAGAACATTATTCACGTATTGCTGCACCATTGTATGCACTAATTGGTAATATTGATTTCCTTTAAATGGAAAAATGCGAACGTGCTTTCAATGACCTGAAAAATCTTGTATCTACAGCTCCAGTCCTTCGCGGGCCAAACTGGGATTTGCCATTCCAGATATCATCTGATGCCTCAGATACAGCCATTGGAGCGGTCCTTGGTCAGGAGGAGGATAGAAAACCATACGTTATTTATTACATTAGCAAAAATCTATCCCCTGCTGAATTAAATTATACTGTAATTGAAAAGGAATTCTTAGCTGTTATACATGCTATCAATAAATTCAGACATTACATCACTAGATATCCCGTTATCTTGTACACAGATCATTCTTCTATAAAGTATTTAGCAAATAAACCTATCACAAATGGTAGAATAACCAGATGGCTGATTTTATTGTAGGAGTTCGACATTACAATCAAGGATTGACCTGGCAAAGAAAACCCGGTAGCTGATTTCCTCTCAAGAATGCCAAAACCAGTCGATGCAGCAGCAGTTGAAGATCAGTTTCCAGATGAGCATCTCTTTGTTGTTGTTGTTCAAACACCCTGGTATGCTGATGTCACCAATTACCTAGCAGTAGGTAAGTTACCAAAACATCTAACCCATAATGAGCGAAAACAGAGTGTCCAGCGAAGTACCAGATTTTCCTAGATTGGAGGTTATTTGTTTCACACAGGGGCAGACATGCAAATCAGGCGATGCATTCGACAAGATGAAATCTTTGATATATTAAAAGCATGCCATGACCAACCATGTGGTGGGCATTTTGCTGATTGCAAGACTGCACATAAAGTGTTACATACAGGGTATTATTGGCCCACAATTTTTAAAGATGCAAAGAAATTTATCCAAGCATGTGATAGTTGCCAGAGGGCGGGATGCCCTAGTCACTCAGATGAGATGCCCTTGAAACCACAGTTATTCATTGAACCATTTGAGCGATGGGCCCTTGATTTCGTGGGGCCAATCAACCCACCATCAAACCAGAAAATATACATTCTAGTGGCAACAGAATATGTCACCAAGTTGGTTGAAGCAGAAGCCTTGCCCAGGGCTACAGAAGAATCTGTTATACAGTTCCTGCTCCATCTATTTGTGCGCTATGGCCTCCCTAGAGAGATAATCACAGATGGAGGGCCACAGTTTGCTGGAAACAGAATAGCGGCAACACTCAACAATTATCATGTTCAGCACAAAATGACCACCCCATATCACCCACAGGCAAATGGGAAAGTAGAAAGAAGCAACAAGATAATAGAAACAATTCTAACCAAAATAGTTGCATCACATAGACGCGATTGGGCTGCCAGACTACCAGAAGCATTGTGGGCTTATAGAACAACATGGAGAAGCACCACTGGCCACTCACCTTACCAGCTTATGTTTGGAAAACAACCTATTTTTCCTATAGAATTTGAAATCCAGACATTACGAACAGCACAAGAAGTGGGGTGAGACTTAACCGAGGCACAAACTAATCGATTGCAACAGATTAATGAGCTAGATGAAATTAGACTCTCTGCACTTCAAAATACTGCCCTGATAAAGCAGCAAAGAGCTAAGTGGCATGATGCTCTCATCAAAAACAAAGTCTTCCATGAAGGAGACTGGGCTCTTTTATATGACTCTAGATTTCAAGACTTCCCTGGGAAACTCCAGACTCGTTGGTTGGGACCATATGAAATTCAGAAAGTACATGACAATGGTACCCTCACACTGATTACCATTGATGGTTCTGGGTATAACTTTAAGGCAAACGGCCATCGAGTCCGTCTCTATCGCAAACCACTTACCCGGGAGTCCTTCTGTCAACAATTACGCCAAGATACAGATATGGAGATCCTACGGGAGGAAGACAAGTCTCCTCCACCAGTAACTCACTAAGAAGTTTATTTTTCCTTACAATTTGTATATAATTGTTAGAACTATTTTTGTACATATTGTTACAGCATGTTTTGATTTTTGCTGTTCCTTTTCCAAAAGGAACAACACTTGTGATTTTTTTTGTTCCTTTTCCAAAAGGAACAGCACTTTTGATTCTTGTTGTTCCTTTTCCAAAAGGAACAGCACTTTTGATTTTTGTTGTTCTTTTTCCAAAAGGAACAGCACTTGTGATTTTTTTTGTTCCTTTTCCAAAAGGAACAGCACTTTTGATTCTTGTTGTTCCTTTTCCAAAAGGAACAGCACTTTTGATTTTTGTTGTTCCTTTTCCAAAAGGAACAGCACTTGTGATTTTTGTTGTTCCTTTTTCCAAAAGGAACAGCACTTGTGATTTTTGTTGTTCCTTTTCCAAAAGGAACAACACTTTTGATTTTTGCTGTTCCTTTTCCAAAAGGAACAGGACTTTTGATTTTTGTTGTTCCTTTTGGAAAAGGAACAGCACTTGTGATTTTTGTTGTTCCTTTTCCAAAAGGAACAGCACTTGTGATTTTTGTTGTTCCTTTTCCAAAAGGAATAGCACTTGTGATTTTTGTTGTTCCTTTTCCAAAAGGAATAGAACTTATGATTTTTTTTGTCCCTTTTCTAAAAGGAACATCACTTGAGTGTTTTTGCTATTCCTTTCTCAAAAAGAACAGCATTTGTGTGTTTTTGCTGTCTCCACAAGAAACAACATTGTTTGATGTTTGCCGGTCTTTTTCCAAAGGAACGGCACTTGTTTGATTTTACTGAACGGCACCAGTGATTCCCACTGCTCCTTTCTCTAAACAAGCAACCATTGTTGTACCCTTCCTTGAAAAAAGCACTACTCATAAGATTTGAAATAGTTTGTTCCTTCTCAAGGATGTGGAATGCTGATGATCTTTTGAGTCTTTTTGAATACAGCTATCTACTTATGTAATGAAAACAAAAGCACAGTATACAGAAATCGATAAATCACAAATCACTATCCTTATAAGTAACTGCCCTGAATTGGTGAAAGCACGTAAGGAAAAGATATGCTTATTTATCACCTTTTGTTGCCATTGTTCCACTAACTCTGTTTTGATTGGTTATCTCTATCATGCTGATTCTTTTATCTATTTTTATCAATTCATCAATAAGATCAAAGAGTCTATACCTTCCTATTGGGATTTTAAGACTTCTTCCACCATTCCTACTCTTAAGGAGTGTTGAACCACCCTTTGTGTATAAACAGGAAAGGTTCTCTATTAAAATCAAGAAAAAAAAAACAAATAAGCAAAGCAGTTTTGTCAAAATTGCAGGATAGAGAGTCTCATTACGAGCTGGCCTACCATGATCATCAGGATGGAAGTGAACGGCATTCCCATTAGGGCCACCACACCCGGGAAATGGTCCAGGGGGTATATCAAAATAAATAAATAACCCTTGGAACAGGAGGTCTCACCACGAGCCGACCTGCCCACTATTCGTTCCTTCCTCGTGAATGGCACTATGACTAACTGGTTACCAAGCCTGCATAGTGGCCTACAGTTTTGACATCATATAACACTTCCTCGCATACACAAAGGACTATGGTTCCCGGGGTGAAACAAACAACTCTTCCAAGGTTATGGGCACCTGTTGGCAACAGAGCTCTGTTAATGGTATTGAAGTCATAACACTTACGCCAATAGGTAAGGAAATTAGAATCTTTGTATCTTATAACGTGATAATTTAATTACCCAACCATATAC
Organism: Pinus taeda; assembly: GCA_000404065.3. NCBI lineage: Eukaryota > Viridiplantae > Streptophyta > Pinopsida > Pinales > Pinaceae > Pinus > Pinus taeda. Next base: position 336,435 of record APFE031724444.1, read on the forward strand.
CGCATGAATATTTATTACCGCCAATCATTACGGAGCTAGTGACAGTGACTGCATGAGACTCACTAATTATGGAAAATGTTTATTCCTGAACTTCCATCAAATCATCGCAGTCGCTTACGCATTAAAAGCGATTTACCTTTTCACCTTGATTCCAATAATACGTTGTTTTTGCGGACATGGCATATTTTCATAAGTTGTTCCATAAAGGCCTCACGGACGAAGCAGACGCAGCTCCTTTATTTGACGGTTGGGACAGCCTATCATATTGTGGGGGGGGAGTAACCTAATATTTCCCCAAAATACGTGTCAGGTCATTATTCGAGAAGATCTTGTACTCGAGCACATCACGGCTCAACGGTATGATCATTTTCCATTTTTGTTTTCTTATGCATGAATCATTGTTCGAAGTATTTCCATTGCATATGTCATTGCATTTGAATTTGAATGAGAAACACGCTACCAGCTTCTATGTGTCTCAACGAACATCTGTTGTTCCTTTGAGAATTTGCAAGAGAAACCATGGGAGGAAGGTCAGTCCGCAGAGAACCACAAACATTGACTGTTTGAGTTGCAACCCAAAGAATTCTGAAGAAAGCAGGATGGTTGACTTACCTCAACCGCCTGAAGGAGTCTAACGAAACTGTGGCAAAGGAATTTTTACAAAACCTGCAGGAAGAACACTCTGCAATCAGAGGAAAATGAATAGAGGTCACGGAAGATATAATAGCAAAAGTCACAGGATTACCAGCCATAGGACCAATATGGACAATAAAAAAGGAAAGGTTGCAAAAGATTGTGGAAATCTTTTAGGATGAGGCCAGAATTTAATAGTTCGTGGAAAAGGGGTGCTACCAGCAACGCTAGGAGAGCCATGGGCGGAATTGGCGAAAATTGTCCAGAGCTACATTACTTGCGAGGGCAGAAAAGACGTGGTAAGACCATGACATCTAAAACTCCTAGCTTTCTTAAAACAAAAATGTTCTATGAATTTACCTGCACTGCTTAATTTGCTATTACATGATGTGGCACGAAGTATGAAAAAGGCACAGCACAAAGAATCTGTGGTTAGCCACCAAGGATTAATCCGCTTAATAGTAAGCCATAGTCTTACCCAACAGCAGAGCAGCTGGGAAGAACTAATTGATATTATTAATGAAAGGACGACCACATCTGGGCGCCCAAAAAAACGAAAACAAACTGATAGCACACCCCAACGCCCTGAGAAATGAAAGAAGGACGCTTGCACAGAAGTGCAAGCTGAAAAACAAGCCGAAAAGTAACTTGAAGAACAACCCGACGCTAGTACATCTAAACAACCAGCAAAACGTAGAAAGACGGCACGGCTTGCAGGGATACGAGCAGAGCTAAATAAACCCCGGGCTCGTACGAGCCAAGCAATAAAGATTATAGATGAGCAATCGGCAAAGACAGATACAGAAGAAGAAAGTAACGAGGACGAAGAACAGTCCACTGGGACAGAGGCGGAAGAAGAAAACAACAAAGAAACAGGGTAGTCTGCTGAAGAGGAAACAGAAATAGGAGGAGAAGAAGAACAGGATGAAGAAGAAGGAGACGAGACGGAAGAAGTTGAGCAGCCCGAACAAGAGGAAGGAATGGAACAGCAGGGGGGAAGCCCAGAACAAAACCCGATAGGGGAAGATGAATTGGCCAATATTCTGGCCAATATGGGTGAATATGGCCAGCCCCTGAGTCCATCCAACCTCCAGGCCGAAGAAGAAACCCAGGAAAAAGATGCACCCAAGGAAGTGCATGCGGAAGAAGCAGAAATAGAAATTTCACCCGTCCATGATGAGAAGAAAACAGAAGATATCAGGCAGGAACAGCCCGTTCCTAGTCAGTGTTAACACCTAGGTTGTTCCCTATGACTCCCAAGGGAATACGGCCGGGGTAACCACTAACCAATCTTTGGACTACAACTTCTAGCCCAGCTATAATCAGAGAGGGCTCTCTCTTTAAGGTTTGTCTCTGTTCTATGGAAATTTTAGGCTAGTTATGAAGTGAAGGTTTTTGGTTTATGTTTGGTTGGGAGGGTGTCTTTCTGAAACTTTAAAGTGTAGTTCTGCAGGTAAAATTAGTCCATTGGGCAATGGAGTCTGTGGCTGTTGGTTTCTTGAAATCTTGAGTTTGATGCAGTTGGAGTTACAGGGCCATTTAGATATTTCATGAAACAAACTTTAAATTGTGATGATGGAGTGTAAACAACCAGTGAAAAGCAATTAAGAATTTTCCACTAAGCTGGGGTGTGAGAAAGGGATGTATTCCTCAGGAGCAAACTTGAATTCCTGAACAATAATCACTGTGATGATATAGTGTGAAAGGGTAGCAATTAAGAATTACGCTTTCATTACTATAACTGAAGAAAAGACATTTAAAATAGCTTAGATTGAGTTCAGGGTAATCTATGATTAAGTCCTGGAACTATTCTTTTTCATTGCTATTAACTGTTTAAATATAGGAAACATGAAAGATATATGAAAGATAACAAACACATAACAAAGAGTTACAAGAGAAACTTATTGAGTCATGAGATATGCAGGAATCCTGCAACTTTTAGCTAGACACCAGACAAGATCAAGCAACACAAAGCTTTGGAAATTCCATCATCTTTTGTATTATTTCTCTCAGAGTTACAGTAAAAGAACAGCAGAGTAGATATAAACAATCTCTTACATCCAATGTCCAACCCCTGCTAACTAATGCAAGGGGGAATATATAGAAGTGTTTCATACAAAATATATCAGGCATTGAGTCATCTAAGAGATAAAATATCTTCTTTAACTCGTACAGGAATAGTAGATGAGAAGTTATTACAACTTTTAATACAACATAAGTGCTCTTTACTCTTGTCAGAATATTTTGACCTTTGGAGCTCACTGAGTCGGTTGAGCGCTTTGTTATAACTGTTGAATGACATGTCTATGCAGCTCTGTCCTCCTGTAGTCTTTTCGGCCCTGTCACCTATGACTGTCAGTGATGCTGTGGTGGCTAAATGTTTGTGCTGAGTTGGCTCAGCCTCTTTCTGCATACCTGCTGATATATCCTTATTTCCTGTGTATGAAAATTTAACTATTTCAAAAAGTAAAACATAATTACTGGCTTTGATTTAACAGTAATTGTATTAAATTATTCCACACATCCTGAGTAGGCAATTGATGCCTCAAAATTGACCCCATGGTCTCATCTGCCTCAGTATACTTGTAAAAATGGGGAGGCTCATCAAACAAGTGTGAAATTTCATTCATAATAAAAAATAGACTCTCCACCCTGTTGAAGAGGGTTTGTCCTGTTGCTAGCCCTGTTTCTGCTGATGTGCTAGCTGTCTCTGCAATTTGATTTCCAGCAAAAGTGTTCACTCTCTTGGCATACTTTTCATGTGAGAGTAGCCTTCCTGATGGCTCCAGCAAGCTAGGAAGACCCCTGTTTTGCAATGCCATGAACCTGTCCTGGAATTTGTTGATGTCTGCCTGCAAATCCTGGGTTCTTCTTTCCAGGGTCTGGACCAGGTTTCTCAGTGTCAGGACTCTTTTGATCATTGAAATGGTCTCAGTCCTATTGCCAATTCCCATTTTGATGAGCTGGGAGCTTGTCATGTAGTTCAGCACATTTATCATTTTAGTGGCAATCTCAGGCATATTGCCTAGAGATTCCCTTGCCCATTGGATCTCTCTGTGTGCTTTTCCAATGAGCATTATTTGCTCATGGATGGCCTCAATGTACTCCCACTGATCTATGATGGACTGGCCAATATTGGCCCATAGGATCCTTTTGAGTTCAGATGTCACTTTGTCCAGTGTGAGCTCCTTTTCTGGCTCAGCTATTCTCTTCTTCAAAGCCTTTACCTCCCTTTCTCTTTCAGTCACATTCTTCTTGGACTTGTCATATTTCTCATTGATTTTAGCCAAAGTGTCCTTGGCCTGATTTAATTCTGACATTTGAGACTCCAAGGCTTGAATTTCATTCCTCAGATTTTGCATGTCAAGGCTTTCAGCCTACTCTGTTGTTGGTGCTAAGGTGGATGGTTGCTGCTTGTTGTGTCTGCTGCTGTGGAGGGGCAGTGGTTTGAGGAGTTTCCTCTAGATTTATTGTTTCTGGAGGAGGTTGTGAGGTTTTTCCTGCCTCCTTTTGCTGCAATGCTGCCTGCAGGGTAGCCTCTGATTCCTGCAGCTTCTCTTGTGTGTGGATGAGCTCTTTATATAATGTAATCAGCATAGCAGCTGCATCCTTATCTTGTCTGAGCTGGGCAATCTCTTTTGTTTGAGGATGAAGAGTTGTTGGGATCTTTATCATTTTTCTCAATGCTGCCATATCAGCATCCCTCAGCTTCAGAATCTCTTGCACTGCCTTGACATCTTTAGGATCATGTCCAAGCTCTATTATGATTTCCTCTAGAGCCTTGATCATGTTGTCCTTTGCTTGAGAGGAAGCCCTTTCCAGCTCAAGTTGTGCAGTGGTGTTATTCAGGCTATTTTGTAGCCTATAGTTCACCAAGGTTTTCTCTGCCAAGGTGGCATACACCATCTCACCCGTTTGTTTGTGCAGTTCAATTTGATCCATTGGGTAGATGTCCTTGGATAAGACCTCAAGGTTGGTCCTGATATAATCGGCAGCTGACTGTGGTTGCTGCACTGCTGGTGTAAAATGGCTCATAATCATTTTACCCTCATTTGCATCATATGCAGACATGAGTCTTTGCTAGTTTGTGGGGGCCATTTTCAATAAATGATTATATAACTGCAACCTCAAGGGTTCATTTCTCTTTTTGATGTCCTTGAATTGTTGCTTGATGCTCTTCTCACATTCCCTTTGCTGGCCTGAGGAGCTAACTTCTCCTCCTGCTACCCTTTCTTGCTCTTGCTGGTAGGAACTGGCTGAGGCCTCCATGCTGGGCAGGCCTGTACCTGACGTCTGCCCTATTGGCATTTCTTCTTCAGAGAAAGGGTTTAACCTTTACCTCTTCTCCCCTTGAGTTGCTGAGGCAGTAAGGGGAGTCTCTCTGTCCCTTTTCCTGTTTACGTCCTCCCTTTGTGGGGTTTGGAGGACAGAGGAATCAATCCTTGAGTCTTGCCTGGGAGGTGCCATTTGTGTCGGCTGCTGCTGTGTGGCCATTGGGGCCTCTGCTGTCTGTTCTCCCTGCCCTGGCTGCTCCTTTTGTGGCTGTGGTACCTGTTGGGGTTGTTGAACCTGTCCCTGCTGTACCTATTCCTGTTCCATCTCTTTCTCCTTGCCTCTACTGTGAGCTTGGCTTGTAGTTTGGACTACCTCCTGATGTGTTGTGGAGGATGAGGCAGCTGCTCCTGCTTGAGGCTTTGGCAGAGAGAATAACTATGCAGGCAGTTCCAAGTCAACCATCTTAAGTAGATTTCTTATTGCTCTCTCCTTCAATTCTTCTTGTGTGATGGGTTCCTCTAGTGTGCCTCTCTTCCATTTTGGTTGATTGGCATATTCTTCAATGTGAGGAATCCTTGCATGGTCGTAGCTAGAGAGCCTATATTTGACCCTTCTTAATGATATGGAGTGATTGGGGTCATAGGGTTTCCAGAGGAAACTGGTCTTTAGGCCAAGGCCTTCTAGCTTTCTATTCATCTTCTTTCCAGCCTTCCTCCCTTTTGTTCAAAACAAAGTGGCCCAATTGGTTTTTCACTTTTAGTTGTGCCTTCTTGCCTTTGCCTGAAAAGTTCTTTACATCAGCATTCCCAAATTGCCTGAAGTATTCAAGGGCAAACAATCTCATGGGAACATACTTGGGCAGTCTGTATGGGGGTAACTCACAACCATATATTCTGATAATGGTGTAGTTTTGGTAAAAATACCAATCCCCAATGTTGTATACTTTGGACAATTGAAGGATCCTCTCCATCTCATCTATTAGTCTTGGAGGAGATGAGCTCATGAACAGGGACATGGCTAGGTGGATGAAAAGGTCTATAAACTCACAGTAAGTGTATGGAGAATAAGCTCTGCAGTGAAAAACTGAGGCCCAATACACTACTGACCTTAGATTTCCTTGTGCATCCACCCTGTTAACACCAAAAGGGAATTTCTCATGTTGATAATATAATATTAGGCGGTAGATGTA